>CM050213.1:23922500-23940000 GCA_027475355.1 Coilia nasus | reverse complement strand
TTGGCATCAAGGTCAGTGCTCTGTTTTTCATCTTCCCACATGAGTTCCCAGAGAGCCCAGACTGCACAAGAGCATGCTGGGAAGAGGAAGGTACTGTTGGCATGGCGATGATGCCCTTCCTTGGGAAAGAAACACTCCTTTTTATGTTTATGACGTACACAAAAAAGGTGTCTGGCTGTGATGGGAAGAGCCATCTGAAACAGCTTTTCACAGAATCTCTGTCATCTACTTTTTAGGGAGGGAGAGAGAGAGAGAGACAGAGAGAAGGGGAGGAGGGGAGAGAGTGAGAGGGAGGGAGGGAGAGCACCCAAGACAGAGAAAGAGAGACAGTCCCACAGGGAGGATGGGTCGGGAGTAGGAAGGTAGTGTTGGAGGAAAATGGAGGAAATGTAAAGAGATGTGTAGAGGAGAAGTCAGGGCGGGGAGAGGGAGAGAGAGAGAGGGGGGGGGGGGGAGGGAGAGGAATAGACGCAAGAGAATAAAGGAATGACAAATCAAGGAGGGAGGAGAGGGAGCCCTCAGGGTAGACGGATGCAGAGAGAGACCAGTGTGTGTGTGTGCGCGCGTGTGTGTGTGTGTGTTCGTTTTTTAAGCAAAAGAGCCTGGTTTGGAAGTGATTCTGAGCTCTATCCTCCCCTCCTCCCCCCACCTCGAGGGCAGCTCTCGTCATTCATGTGCCATGGTCATGTGCTCATTTGTGTAATTTCCTGCATGCCTGCCGCTTACGCCCCCCTCCCGCGGGCCTTGATGAAATCTCCAATTACAGGCGGCGTGGCGGTGGTGGCGGTGGGGCGCTGAAATTGCCTTCCCTGGGTGGCTAATATTCCCCTAATGATGCGTGGGATTCTCTTGTTCACTCTGTCCGACTCGTGTCTCTGAACATGCGGATATGACTGCGTGCTGGTTGAACAGCGTTCAATGGATGTCTCTGGCTGTCTTTGTGTGTGTGTGTGTGTGTGTGTGTGCACATTTTGTCTGTGCGAGATGTTCTCTTTGTGTGTGCCAGTGTTTTATAATCATGTTTTCGCCCGATTTGTGCTCGACATAGCAGTGGAAAAAAAAAAAAAAAAATAGTGTCTTGCATTTTTGAGTGTGAAGGGGAGGCTGAAGGCATGTTGCTAAGCAAGTGTATACTGTGTCTGTGTGTGCGCACGTGTGTGTGTGTGTGTGTGTGTGTGTGTGTGTAAGAGAGAGAGTGGGTGTGTTGATGTCTATGCTTCACAAAGCACAGAACAGAACTGACTGTTCTTATTCACTCTGCGAATTTTCCTTTGTACTCCAGTGCGATTTCCTCAATGTCGTAAATAATATTGTGTGTGTGCGCACGTGTGTATGTGTTGGCGTGCGTGCATGTGTATATGCATGTGTGTGTGTGTGTGTGTATGCATGTGTGTGTGTCTGCGTATATGCATGTGTGTGTGTGTGTGTGTGTTGGTTGAGGGGCTTTTCATCATGTACCCAAAAACCCACTAGCCTCTGCGCCTGACTTTGTGTTCACTGACTTAGTTTGAGATTATTCTTAGACTGGCTGGGGACCTCGTTTACCTTGGCGCTCTCTCTCTCTCTCTCTCTCTCCCTCTCCCTCTCTCCCTCTCTCTCTCTCTCTCTCTCTCTCTCTCTCTCTCTCTCTCTCTCTCTCTCTCTCTCTCTCTCTCTCTCTCTGTCTGTCTTTCCTCTCTCTCTTGCTCATTTACCTTGCTCTAAAAATCTCTAACTAACTCTCTTCCTATTTCTCTATCACATACCTTGTTTTGAAATTCCCCTCTGTCTGTCTCTGTGTCTGCCTGTCTTTCCGTCTCTCTCTCTCATTTTCCTTGCTCTAAAAATCTCTCTTTTTTTTTTCTCTCTGTCTCTTTCTCTCTGTCTCTCGCTCTCTCCCTCTCTCTCTCTTCCTTCCTCTCTTTTATTTACTTTGCTCTAAAATCTCCCTGCTGAGGCTGGCTGACAGGTGCAGGTGAGCGTTGCTCCAGCTACTGTTGGCGTGGCAACGCTCCCAGGCATCCAGTCTCTCACCCCAACACACTGCCCCGAGCCAAGCGCTTCTCATTAGTGGAGGCGCAGGAGTAAGTGGCTGGAAGAGAAGTGAATTATTTACTGAGTCAACATTGAATGAGTTATGAGTATGTTCTGTGGACAAGGTCTGTCTGCCATTGTGTGACTGGACAGTCAGAACGTGAGCTGGAGAAAGGGGTGAGAGAGAGACAGAGAGAGGGAGAGAGAAAAATGAAGTGAGAGAGAGAGATGAACAGGCCATCCTCTTTTCACAAACAGCATTCAAGGTCTCTAGCCAGCACACTTCTTGCAGCCATGATCAGACCCATTTCTCAGCACTGTGTGTGTGTGTTTACTGTGTGTGTGTGTATAGTTTGTGTTTATTGATCCATCTGTGTGTATACAGGAAGCTTTTTAGCCGTGTTGATATAGGTTATTTAAGAGCAGGTGGATTGGCCACACACATTGATAAAGTATGCATACACACACACACACACACAACACAAAAACACACACACACACACACACACACACACACTAATTCTTGTCATCAGTGAGGCTGCATTGTGCTGTTGGTGTTGCTGATGCTGCATGTGTGGGCTTTAGTGAATATGTTAAAGTGATGCCAGACACTTCCAGAAAACTGCAGCGCTCCACGGCCCTCTGAAAAGAGCAACTCTAAGCCGCACTCCCCCTGGCCTCCCTGTGTGTGTGTGTGTGTGTGTGTGTGTGTGTGTGTGTGTGTGTGTGTGTGAGAGAGAGAGAGAGTGCGTGCTCGTTCTCTTTTAAGAGCATGGATTGTCTTCTCTTTTGGGATAGCTGTTGGCATCACAGTAGAGCCTGAGAGGTTGGGGAAGGGGGTGGGTAGGAGAAAAGAGAGAGAGAGTGAGGAGGAGAGGAGAAAAACGAGGGCACAATGAAAAGGGAAAAGCTGGGGAAGAGCAGAGGAGGCATAAAAAGTAACGGGGACTGAAGCACTGGACTTCTCAGCAGTGATTCCTCCCTTTCTTTTGCTCTTTATTTCTCTCTCTTTCTCCTCGTTTTCTCTCTCTCTTTCTCACTCTCCTGTTCTCTCTTTCTGTGTCTTTCTCACTCTCTCTCTCTCTTTCTCTCTACCGCTCGCTCTTATATTCTCTCTTTCTCTCACTCCCCCTCTCTCTCTGTCCCTCCCCTTCTCTTTTTGTCTCCACTCCTGTTCTCCAACTCTCTCTATTCTCTTGTCTCTTGTCCTCCTCTCCAGTCCTCCATGTTCCTCCTGTCTCTCCCCAGATGTGGGCTCAACCAGCTGGGCTGGAGAACGGGTGCCAGGGCTGAGAGAAGCAGACCCACTGCACACACATGCACACACACACAAACACACACATATACACACACACAGAACCATATCAACACGCACACAAACACACACACTCACATAATAACACACAAATATGAACACACGCACAACACATGCCCGCGCGTACACACACACACGCACACGCACACGCACACGCACACGCACACACACACACACACACACACACACACACACACACACACACACACACACTTTCTGCTTCTGCAGTTCACCCACTGCACCACTGTGTGCCACGTTACAGCAGCACCAACACCAGCTCCCAGTTCCCACCCCCCGCACAGGTCCCAGCGCAGCAGTACAGGCTGACTACAGAGAGATGCAGGGGGGACGAGGGGAAGAGAGGGAGAATATTAGAGAGTGGTGGGACAGGGAAAAGGGAAGGAGAGAGTAGGAGAAAGGCAAAAGTGGAAATGAGGAGGACAGTGATGGAAAAGAACGAGGAAAGGATGAGAGGTGCTGGGGTGAAAGAATAGGGTGCAATACAGAGAGACCTGGGGCTGAACCACACCTCCTCACTGAGATAAAAGTTTCTGTTCCCTCCTTCTACCCTCCATCCTCCTCAAGAGTTACGCTCAGAAACTTCCTGAATCACTCCTGAGAAAGATTCCTTGCTCTGATTTTTTTAGGCTAAATTAGGAGCTCTGTGAGACGACTCTGAGAATCTTTGTGAGTATGGGTCCTGAAGAGTGGAAAGATGTGACAAGGGGAGGATAAAGTGCAAAAGTTCTGGATGAGTGGATGAGACAGAGAGAGGAAAACAAAAGTGTAAAAAGTGTGGGAGAACGAGAAGTCAAAAAACTTCAGTCTTTGGAGCAGTGCTGTGTGGCCTGGCCCTGACCCAGATGGTGTCACACTGTGGTCTGTTTCTACAGCTGCTCTGGTCCACTGAGCTCCAAAGGTCACCACAGGTCATCTGGAGAAAAAAAGGGTAGAGTTGGTCAGAGTTTACCCAGCACTCCGAGTAGATGTCTCTGAGGTCCCAACTCTAACTCTGTCTCTTCTTAAACTTTTTTTTTCTCCCAGTGATTCATGTCTTTTTTTTTTCAGCACTGTTTTTCTCCTGCTTGGGTCTCTCTGTGTCCCGACTGTCTTCTCCCTCTCCAGCTGTGTCAATCTTTCCTCCTCTTCCTTTCCTCTTTTCATCCCCTCTTTAGAATTCTGCTGTCGTGTTCTTTCACATTTGCCTCCTAACACACATACACACAAACACACACATACACACACAAACACACACGCATACATACAAACACACAGTAACACAGAGATATACACACAGAAGCCTATCAGCACACACACACTCACAGTAACACACATATATACACACACACACACACACACACACACACACACACAGTTTCTGCTTCTGCAATTCATCACAGCCCTGTAGCTCAGTAAATATTCATTAGGCACTTAGAGTGAGTGGCACAGGCCTCCATACACCACATGCCAAATATGGGGACAGAGAGCACAGTGCAGAAAGAGAGAGAGAGAGAGAGATACAGAGTGTAAATGACATTCTGAAGTACTAGTTAAGGAATATAGAGAAAGAGGGAGAGGAGGGAGAAGAAATGTGTGTGTGAGACAGAGAGAGAGAAAAAAGAAGAAATGTGTGTGTGAGAGAGAGAGAGAGAGATAGAAAAAAGAAAGAAAGAGTAAATGGCATTCTGAAGTATTGTTAAGGAGTTAAGGAGAAAGAGGGAGATGAGGGAGAATAATTAGGTGTGTGTGTGTCAGAGAGAGAGAGAAAGTAAATTACGTTCTGAAGTATTGTGAAGGGGTACAGAGAAGGAAGGAGATGTGTGTGTGTGTGTGTGTCAGGAAGGGGGGGGGGGGGGGGTGACTGCTGAGAAAGAGAGGGATGATGGGATACATGCTTGCCAGTATCTGCTTCTGGGATGTGGCATCATTGGGGTGTGTTTGCGTGTGTGTGTGTGTGTGTGTGAGGTTGGCGGGGAGGTTAATGGTTGAAGAAAAATGAGCAGTGTATGTGTGTAGAGGGAGGTGGATGTGTCTCTTGGATATGAGCCCTGTAGGCACCCGTAGGCCATTTTTCAAGTCAGGAAATGGCAGAGAGAATGAGTGCATTGGAAAACGTAGCAGGAGCTTATTTGTCAGGTTGACTTCATGCAGAGGTGTGTGTCTGTGTTGTTAGGCTACAAACACAGACACACACACACACACACACACACAAACACACGTACGCACAGGATGACCCCCTGCTCTGGTGATGATGATGTAGTTATCACCTGTGCTAGGAAGACTGAGGCTGGTGCAGCATTACTAGAATATGTCAATAAGCAGCACGGTAGTATACATGCCCCATGCAGGCACACACAAACACACACTTATATACACACACACACACACACACACACACACACACACACACACACACACACACACATATACACATTTACAGAGCGAAAAACACAGATATACATATAGATGAAGTAAAAACACACACATACTGAGGGGAAACAAACATACACACACACACACACACACACAGTCAGAGTATATTTTTATCTCATCTGTCTCTAAGCAACGAAGCACTCACATATTTTTTGTCCATCAGTTTCTGCTGAAGCCAACACACATGCACACGCCCACACATGCACTCAAACACCAACACACAGCGAACACACACAACACACGCCCACAGACACACACTCAAGCACAAGCTAACACACAAACACAACACACATCCACAGACACAGACTCAAACACAAACACACATACAGTATATGAACACACACATGAACACACACAACACACGCCCACAGACACACACAAACAGACACACACAAACACGCTTAACACATGTCCACAGAGACTACACACACACACACACACAGCTGTTTGAAATTCTGAAGTTTAGCCCACACACCAGTGTGTTCACAATGAGATGAGTAACGAGGTGAGTTATGCAAGAACAGAAATAAATGAAATGGGTGTAGCCAATGGAGGAAAGAAAATCAGCTCCTCTCTTTTCAATCTACCTGTTTCAAAAGGCCTGCTGGCCACTGCTGTGGGGTGCAGCATTGTATGAAGTTAACTGGACATCCTCACAAAAGCCACACACACGGCGGGATCTGGCCATCCAGGATAATGGATTTTGACAATAACGGTTTGCCTGTGGAATTGTCTCTGGCTCACAGCTTGTTGGACTAAGTTTAAGCACTTCCCCGACTCCTTCAGTAACTTTCTATCTCACAGTACACAGTACACGACACACACACACACACACACACTCACACTGAAACAGATACAAACAGATACACACACATGCAGAGTCTAAACAAGTAGCAGACTGTGACCTGTGAGTGTTATCGTAAAATATGTCAGGATGCTGGGCAACAGCTTTGGCGCTGGAGCTTGAAATTAACACCGCGCCTCCTTGCGGAAAGAATGGCCCGTCGGAAAGAGAGGACCCGAGTCTCTCTGTGGGGATATCAGCTGGTCAGATATCTAGGACCACAGTCTGAGAATGAACCAGGATCCAGCAGAAACCTTGCAATGCTGGCGATGGTATATATAACATGCTTTACATCTAAAAAAAGAAGGGTGGGGAACTCTGTGTGAAATGTATTAATTAGCTGCCAGAAAAAAACACTTCATTATCAACCTTCAGTCTCAGAGACCCAACAGTCATCACATGACTGATCCAACACTAGATTTACACCCCTTAGATAGAGACAAAGATTCACCCACCTTTGCCACAGTTCAAGAGACAATTCAGTGTAATTAGCTGAAATCTGACCCCAGATCGAATGGTCATCCTCCCAACCAAAAATTCGATCAGAAAACATGTCCTGCCTTTGCTCTTCTTTCCCAGTACTGGTGCCACCTCAGTATCTCTTCCAGGCCTCAGTGAAGATGTGGATTTTTGTGAACTTTTCTTAGCTTGCATGGATTATTAAATGGGACTGTTCAAAAGTGTATGTTTTTGTGAAGGATTATGATAAATATGTGTAATGGTATCTTTCCTGTGTGGGTTTGGAGGGGTGGGGTTTTGGGTCATGTGACTGTCTTACTTCCACCTCCCTACCTGTAAAGGGTGTTTACCTGTGATTGTTTGACATGCCCTAACGAAGACAAAGCATTGTTGAAACTCTAGCCAGTATTCAGTAAAGGCTTTTTAATTTTAACTTTCAGGAGTGCCTCAATTTGTTTTGTTTTAGTACCTTTGTAAGCTTCCTTTCTCTCACTGTTCTGCCATGGCTAGCACTGCCTGAGACTTTCTCCTGAATCCACATTTCTTTGGCAGTCTCATTTGCTACTTCATTCCAGACACATTGCAAAACAGCTTGATTTATCAATACTAAATAATTTTCAAAGATTTTATGGATGTTTCTAGAAGGCGATGCAGGCGGGCATCTGAAGGGGGAACTGACAAACTTGAGCATAACTCTGGGATGACTTCCAAAACACCAAATAAATTAATAAGTACTCCCCAGAAAGGCCTCGATCCACTAGGTGGGCCCCCTCCCTATGTGTCCGATGGTGCAGAGTGTGTTGCATATCTCATGTTCAAGCTACATGTGTTCTTCCTACTGATCAGAAACCTTGTCCAAATTAATAAGACACCTTGTTTTCGACTGTGAACGTGGAACATATGCTCTGAGCTAGTTTCCAAGAAATCACTTGTTTATCTGAGTACCTGGAATGTTTTACCCCATCTGTAAAGGTAATTTGTTCAAGTGCATACGGGAATGGGATTATGTGTTAATCAGTGACAGAGGTTGTACACCTTCCTTCCAAAATACAGTGTTGGCATGACAAAGACCTGTTCGAAAGTGAAAGAGGTTTTGTACAAATGGGGTTAGCGCTAAGACAGTTAGGCTCTGCTGCCACCCTTCTGACACATGCAGGCAGGGCACTTTTACAGATGCATACACACACACACACACACACATACACACACACACACACACACACACACACACCCACACACTGGCTGAAGATCAAAGGCAGAATGGTCTGCTTCACTCCACATAGAGGTGTAATTGGTGGATTGTGTTTTGCTCCGTTTCAAAGTCACTTGAGAACCGTACCGTATGTCGGGTGTATATGTACGACCTCGATGTCCTAAGTGGACAGTGCCAAATACAGTTCAACAAGCGTTGAAACATTCATTTACCTGAGGGTGCCATATTCTACAGTTTATAGCTATCAGTGCTGCAATGTGTCCTCAGATAGATCAAGAATCTGTCTATCCTCACAGGCCTGTAGTCACTGTGAAAATGATCCCACTTTATCCACAGGTTTGGTTTGGTAGCTAGCCAATATACCTTCTAACTCAAAACAAGAAATGGAGACATCGGCAGGTGCGGCTTCAAATTGGAATGACAATAAAATGAATGGACTGTTGGCTGTTCTACACAGAAGACTGCATTTCTCATTGGATATTAGCTAGTGTTTCTGACACTGTGGTATTTGACAAGATTATAGGAATTCTCTTGAGAAAGTGGTATCCATAGAAACAAAGCATGGGTAAACAAACAAGCTAACAAAACTGATGTTTAGAAAAAAGCATCAGGCCGTGCATGGTTTACTCATGTTGTTCGAGTTCACATTCCATCATGTACTAGGAAAACATTGCTTTACTACTATAATGTTGTATACGAATGCAAATGGATCTTTGTTCTTTTCTGAACTGTAACATAGATGGGACTTGTGTATTAAATAATCTTGGTTGTTTGTTCGTTCTGAATCTTGGTGAACTGAAACTAAACAGAGCTGAACTGAGCTAAAACTCTCCTTCTCACCTCTTGTTCACTCTCACACACACAGCTGCTCTCTTTAAAATTCTTACACACACACACAGTCTTCCAAACTGTTGTTGTAACTGTTGTCAAGCCCACATCACCACATCCTGTAATCCCTTACCAGGTGTGTGTTGTACTGTAAAACACAGAGAATGCTGCTATTCAGAAGCACTTCATCCTACAGGCTGTCAGTGTGGGAATGTGTGTATGTGTGTGTCTGTGTATATCTGTGGCTCTATGTGGGAATAGTTACGTGTGTCTGTGTCTGTCTGTGTGTGTGTGTGTGTGTGTGTGTGGAGAATAGTCTGTGCTTGACTTAGCCTTGAGCGCTACTGCTAATGCGAGTCGTCATCTGTTAGCACATGAGCCCTGCTGCTGCTGCTGTGGCTCTGAGCACTGAGCTGTGGGACTCAGACAAGACGTCAGGCCACAGGGACCGACCCCACTGCAGTCTGATGGAGACACGCGTGCGCACACACACACACACACACACACACACACACACACACACACACACACACACACACACACACACACACATAACCAGACGCTACCCCTCAAGCCTTGACTCATTCTCTCACACTCACAAATCTCAAAAAAGCACACACACACACACACACACACACACACACACACACACACACACACACACACACACACACACACACACACACTCACACTGGTGCCACTTTAACACAACCCACATGCCTGAGACACTTGAGGGGTTGACACTTTTTCTTTCATACTAAAACACAACTCTCTGCAAGTGGGGCACTTTTGCAAGTGCACACACACAAAACACATACACATACAGGAACAGGTGTGTACGGTTGGATTGAAACGTAGAGAGAGAGAGAGAAAGAGAATTGGGGATAGAGTGAGAGGGAGAGAAATAGACTGCGGAGGTGTCGTTGAGGGTGAATGAGAAAGAGAGCGACAGAGAAAGAGAGATACCTTAAGAGAGAGATTGGATATGGTTCTTTTGTGGAGGTTTTGGCACAGACACAACCATGTTTTTGCGTTAGACACACACACACACACATGCACACACACACACGCACACACACACACACACACACACATACACACACACAGCTCTGCGGCTTAATGAAGATTAAAAAAAACCTGAAGAGTGAGTGATGAAGTCATCACATTCCTGATTGCCTCGTCTGGATTGGTGCTGGAGCAGCCTGAGTGTTCCTGAAACCTGCCGCCTTATGAGGCTGGCAACTCGGACGGAAAGAGATGGCAACACTCTGTGTGTGTGTGTGTGTGTGTGTGTGTGTGTGTGTGTGTGTGTGTGTGTGTGTGTGTGTTTGTGTGTGTGTGTTTGTGTGTTTGTGTGTGTATACACTCCTGAGTCTATGTGTTTGTTTATGTGTGTGTGTGTGTGTGTGTGTGTCTGTGTGTCTGTGTGTGTGTATAAATATGTTTATAAGGGTTATGTCTCTCAGTGTGTGTGTGTGTCTGTGTGTGTGTTTGTGTGTGTATACACTCCTGAGTCTATGTGTTTGTTTATGTGTGTGTGTGTGTGTGTGTGTGTGTGTGTGTGTCTGTGTGTGTGTATAAATATGTTTATAAGGGTTATGTCTCTCAGTGTGTGTGTGTGTGTGTGTCTGTCTGCATGTGTGTGTGCTCCCCCCTCAAATAACCTCATTGCATCTGATTTGTTTTCTACAAGTAGTGTTTGGCAGCCTGGAGTTGGCTGGGTGTGTACGCCAGTCTGCAGTCATTTGATATGATTGGCTGGCTTCGAGGGCTGGGGAGCGGTGGGGGTCGGGTGGGGGGCAAACGAAAGGAGAGAAAGAGGCATGGGGAGACATGAGAAAAAGTCATCGGAAAATAGCAGGAGGGCTGAAAATGGGGGGATGAAGGATGAGAGAAGACAGACGGCTGGGGGGGGGGGGGGGTTGATGGAAGAAGAGAGAAGATGGTAAAGAAGTTGGAAAGGAGGGCAAAGATGGAGAAGGGGGTGAGTGATGGATAGAACAAAATGATGTGAGGAGAGAGAGACGGAGAGAGAGAAATGAGGACTCCAGACGGAGATGAAGATGTGACAGAGACGGGAAAGGATGAATGTTTGGGAGTGGAAGCGAGAGACTGTGATGGGGAGGAGGAGGCTAGAGGAGAAGGAATCGTGACAGCTGACTGTGTGTGTGTGTACTTAAACAAGATGTTTGTACATAGATATATATTGTGTGTGTGCGCCTGTATCAGAGAGAAAGAGGTTTGTGTGAATAAGCAGACCTGTGTGTGTGTGTGAGAGAGAGAGAGATGGAAGGCGGTGTGTGTGTGTGTGTGTGTGTGTGTGTGTGTGTGTGTGTGTGTGTGTGTGCGCGTGCGTGCGTGTGTGTGTGAGAGAGAGAGAAAGAGAGAGAGATGCAAGGCTGTGTGTTTGTGAGAGAGAGAGAGAGAGAAAGATATGGAAGGCTGTGTGTGTGTGTGAGATAGAGAGAGAGAGATAGATAGAGAGATGGAAGGCGGTGTGTGTGTGTGTGAGAAAGAGAGAGAGAGATGGAAGGCTGTGTGTGTGAGGGAGAGAGAGAGATAGAGAGAGAGATGGAAGGCGGTGTGTGTGTGAGAAAGAGAGAGAGAGAGAGAGAGAGAGAGAGAGAGAGAGAGAGAGAGAGAGAGATGGAAGGCGGTGTGTGTGTGAGAGAGAGAGAGAGAGATGAAAGGCTGTGTGTGTTGTGTGTGTGAGAGAGAGTGAGATAGAAGGCGGTGTGTGTGTGTGTGAGAGAGAGAGAGAGCGAGAGATGGAAGGCTGTGTGTGTGTGAGAAAGAGAGAGAGAGAGAGATGGAACGCTGTGTGTGTTGTGTGTGTGTGTGAGAGAGAGGGAGATAGAAGGCGGTGTGTGTGAGAGAGGGAGGGAGAGAGAGAGAGAGAGAGAGAGAGAGAGATGGAAGGCGGTGTGTGTGTCTGAGAGAGAGAGAGAGAGATATGGAAGGCAATGTGTGTGTGTGTATGTGTGTGTGTGTGTGTGTGTGTGTGTGAGAGAGAGAGATATGGAAGGCAGTGTGTGTGTGTGTGTGTGTGTGTGAGAGAGAGAGAGATATGGAAGGCAGTGTGTGTGTGTGTGTGTGTGTGTGTGTGTGTGTGTGTGAGCAGCGTAGGGCACAGATTGAGTGAGTGAAGGAGAGGGCCATGTGTGAGTGCAGTGCAGTGCAGTGCAGTGTGTGGAGAGCGGTAGGTAATAGTGCCAGCAGTGATGGACACCAAATGGAGGAGAGAAACTCAACCACTAAGAGAAGGATGGATGAGTAACAAGCCAGGAGGCACAGGAGAGAGAGATGGAGAGAGAGAAAGAGATGGACAGAGAGAGAGCGAGATGGAGGGAGAGAGACAGAGAGAGATGGAGAGAAGGCAGAGAGTGAAATTGAATTGAGAGTGGTGGAAAGAGCGAGAGAAGGTAGAGAGGAGAGAGAGAGAGAGAGAGAGAAAGAGAGCGAAAGAGAGAGAGAGGAGAGAGCGAGTTGGAAAGAACGAATAACGTGAAAAGCAGAGGTGCAAGTGACCAGACAAGACTGACAGTTAAACGCAGAGAGGAGAAAGACTGGCATAGAAAGAATGAGAGAGAGAGATGTACAGAGTGACTGTGAGGAAGAAGAGAAGTGACTAGTGCAAGTGAAGGAGGCAGCCTGAAAGAATGATTAAATGAGTGGAAGTCAGACAGTAATGGCTGAAGGGAGGAATGGAGTGAGTGAGAGACTGAGAGAAGAGTAAGACAGTGAGGGGAGCGGAGGAGAGAGAGGAGGTAGACAGTGATGTAGAGTGGAGGAGAGGTAGACAGTGAGGGGAGTGGAGGAGAGAGAGGAGAGGTAGACAGTGAGGGGAGTGGAGGAGAGAGAGGAGAGGTAGACAGTGAGGGGAGTGGAGGAGAGAGAGACTGAGAGAAGAGTAAGACAGTGAGGGGAGTGGAGGAGAGAGAGGAGAGGTAGACAGTGAGGGGAGTGGAGGAGAGAGAGAAGAGGTAGACAGTGAAGGGAGCGGAGGAGAGAGAGACAGTGAGGGGAGCGGAGGAGAGGTAGACAGTGAGGGGAGCGGAGGAGAGAGAGGAGAGGTAGACAGTGATGTAGAGTGGAGGAGAGAGAGGACAGGTAGACAGTGAGGGGAGTGGAGGAGAGAGAGGAGAGGTAGACAGTGAGGGGAGCGGAGGAGAGAGGAGAGGTAGACAGTGAGGGGAGCGGAGGAGAGAGAGACAGAGAGTAGAGAGGAGAGAGAGAAAAGTAAGAGTGAGTAGAGCAGAGGAGAGAGAGGAGAGGTAGACAGAGAGATGCATCATCACACTGTAGGGCACTGTCTTATGCAGAAGAGTGGAGGAAGAGAGGGACAGAGAGGGAAGAAAGAGTAAAGAGGGGGATGGAGAAAAAGTGAAGGGGGGGAGAGAGAGAGAAAAGGGTGGAGAGGGAGAGAGACGAAGAGAGAAAGTGAGAAAGGGAGAGAGAGAGAGGAAACAGTGAAGGGGGAGATGGAGAAAAGAGTGGAGAGGGAGAGAGACGGAGAGAGAGAGAGAGAAAGGGAGAGCGAGAGAGGAAAGTGAAGGGGGAGATGGAGAAAAGAGTGAAGGGAGAGAGAGAGATGAAGTGGGAAAGAGTTACATAAGTAGATGGGTAAATGGGCTGGGAATGAGAGATGACAGAGCATCGAGCGACTGACGACAGAATAATGAAGTGAGACAGAAGAGAGATGGAGGGAGAGAGGACAGAAGGCTGGCCTAGAAAGGCAGAACGAATGGAGAGAAGGCTGTAATGAAGAGTTGGTGTATTATTACCATAAAAAGAAAAGATAGATACATCAAGACTTCAAGACCTTTATTGGTATTGAAGAGTTGCCTGTACAACAAAGTTAGATAGCAAGGCCACAACGGTGCAAGGTAAGTCAGTCAAGTCAATGCTATCTTGCTTGTCAGTGTCAAGCGAGGTAGCATTGTAGAAACAAAGGGAAGAAGACTGTATAAACTAGGACATACTAAATAATACATAGTAAAAGGAAAAGGGGCTATGTACAGAATTGGTGAATAATAATATTGCACATAATAGCTGTTGCACATTATGCTGTGGGTGATGTGTAGTGAGAGGTAGCGGGGCAAACCCATATTGAATCATTGAATAATCAACAACAGCAGTGATGACAACTAGACAGACAGACAGGCAGGCAGAAAGACAGACAGACAGTCAGACAGACGAGTATAGAGATGGAGAGACGGAGAGGAGGGAGACAGAGCAAGACAGAGAAAGATACAAAGGCAGAGGGTAGATGGAGAGATAGATGGATGAATAGATATGTGTGTATATATATATATGTATGTATGAATAGATATATATAGATATATATAGGTATATATGAATAGATAGATATGGGTAGAGAAATTGGAAGATAGATAGACAGACAGATAGTTGGATGGAGAGATGGAGATGCAGAGGGATGTGTGATGGATTGCTAGTGGAATGGGTATGTGATGGAGAGATGGAGATGCAGAGGGATGTGTGATGGATTGCTAGTGGGATGGGTATATGATGGGGTGGGGAGATGAGTGGAGGGAGATGTAAGGGCTGCAGGGTGGATGCAGATGATGACAAGGGAGAGCTGAGAGGAGAAAAGAAACTGAAGTAAGAAGAGAAAGAGAGAAAGGCCATCAGGAAATGAAGGATAAGAAGATGAAGAAAGGGGATAGACGAAAGAAATAAAGAACGTGGAAAATAAAGAAGAAAATCAGGGCAAAAAAGAGAAATAACGGTGGTGGGGGGTTTTGGGGATAAAAATGAGATGAAAGGGGGAGACAAAAGAAGGGAAGGGTAGAATCTTAAAGCAGGAGTGAAGGAGTACAAGAGGAGGATAAGAAGGAGAGGGGGAGAGGGGGTGGAGGGGGAGAGGAGGAGAGGGGGTGGAGGGCAGGGCAGGGATGGGAGCTGCTGCTGCTTCTGCTGTGTGTATTTTTAGATCCTGTCAATAATGATGATAACCCTGCAACCTGCCCACAGAGACCACAGTTTACACAGCACACACACACCATACACACACACACACACACACACACACACACACACCCCATACACGCACGTACACACACCCCATACACACACGCACACACACACACCATACACGCACACACACACACGCACACACACACACACGCCCTAACACACATACAGTACATTCACTCTCTCATGCACACACACACACACACACACACACACACACACACACACACACACACACACACACACACACCACACACACATACACACACACACACACACACACACACATACAGACACATACACACACACAGACTGACACACACACACACACATAGGGATAGGACCACACATGTTTATATTGTAAGCACGTGCTCAGATGCGCACACAGAGAAATACGCAATTAGAAATGTGAATTCAATTACACACAAGTGATAAATCGAATGCACAGACATATAGCCTTGATTCTCATCTGTGCAAACAACAAATTCTCTCACATTCAAAAACACTCACACATTAACATTCTCAGATCACATGTATGCAAAACCACACACACATATTGAATCTGCATAGACATGTAGACATGCCATGCCATGTAACTGCAAAAACTGAGGTTGTGGTTTGCTCTTTCAGGGCTTACCAGACACACACACACTCACAAAATGAGCTTCTCAAAGAAAATGACTGCGCAGTCTGACAAAAGGCACTCAATAAAACAGCAGTGGCAGGTGTTTGGCAAGACAGGTATAGGGAAGATAGAACAAGTGTCTCTTAAAACTGGGGATATTGTCTGTTTGTTAGTCTGTCTGCGTGAATACATGAGTGCAAATGGAGACAAGTTGTTGAGGCAGACAAAGTTGTGTGTGTGTGTGTCTGATGAGTAGGTGTGAGATAAGCATGACAAAGTGCCACCAGTGTGTGTGTGTGTGTGTGTCTGCGGTTTTTAGGGATTTGTATGTGAGAGAAAGAGTGAAGGGGTACCGTCTGGTAAATGTGTATGTGTTTGTCTAATGAAGATTCAGTGGGAGTGAAGTGAAAGTGTTGATCCTTTAGTCTGCAGCAGTGTGGCTGTTGGTGTGTGTGAGTGTTAGCAGTATTAATCTATGGCCATAACATGTCCACACCAACTATTAGCATTCAGCACATTTCACTTCCAGGTCAAAGGTCATGTTTGTGCTGTCCTTTAAGGACTGAAAGGGAAAAAAAGGGACTTCTGACCAATGAGTGCAAATGTCAGGGCAGCCAGAGAACGAGTGACACAGAGAGGAAAATGGTGAGATGGAGGAGTGTGAGTGAGGGAGGGGATGTAAGTGGTGAAGACCGTACATAAAGGGGGATGGAGTGATTGTGAGAAACGAATGTAAAGAAAACTAGATGTACCTCATAGCGGTACATGGTATGACCGCCGCAGTGTATTGAAATGTGGGAACTGTTGGTATGATGAGTGTGTGGAAGAGCAGTGTTGTGAGGTGAGAATTTGTGTGGAAATGATTTCCTGGAAGTGGGCATGAATGTGGGTTTTGAATGAATGACATTGTGTGTGTTTGTATAGTGTGTAGGAGTGATTTCTGAAAGGAATAGGCAAAATGAGATTTTGTACAATTACAGCGGCTGCTATAGGCCCAATTTTATGGCATGTGCTGTGCTTTTAGAGGTCTTTGTGACGAAATGTCACAAAATTTAGTACACATCAAAAGAAAGCTGTTTAGAGATGGCATGTCAACTTTGACCAAATTTGAGCAATTAAAAGCCAAGATACGGCCATTTGAAGAATTTTAAGCTACGTGTTAAATGTTCATTGACGTGTAACTTTGGAACGGTTTATCTCAAGATAAATCCTTTGATAACTTTTTGTCAGCATTGTCTGTAGATGACATATACCAAATTTGGTGAGATTCACATGAACGGCCTATGACGAGTTCGTTCAGATTCGTTTTTGCAATATTAAAATTTCACGGAAATTGTTCTCGTTGGAAGTGGGCGTCGACCAGTGTTTTCAATGCGTCAGGGTCAATAGATTTCACGATAAAAAAAAATTGCTGTAAACGTAAGCATTCTCTAGATAATAGGCAAAATGACATTTTGTACAATTACAGCGCCCCCTATTGACCAAATTGTATTAGACATGCTGTGGTTATAGAGGTCTTTGTGCTGATCGTGGATGTATTTTGCGCAGTTTCCACCTTCTCAGTCCAAGATATTGGCAACTCAATATCCCAATTTTTGCATTTACCCATATCACTAGGTGGCGCTATGCTTCAAGTGAGCGTTTATTGGCTGGGTTGATACATCTCTGTAACACCGACATATCCCAAAAATTTTATGTTGTTGGGTGAAACGTTCACTGAGCTATTCAGCAAAAACTTTTGCCGGTCACCCCCTCTTTGACGTACGCTGGCACAGC
>CM050213.1:23917500-23920000 GCA_027475355.1 Coilia nasus | reverse complement strand
ACCTCGACTTCGGCGTGGTGAGAAGCCCTGTGCTTATCCGTTCATCTCTGATTCACACTGACAGACACACACACACAAACACAAACACACACACACACACACACTCACACGCTCACTCACACACTCATGAATGACCCTAAATCCTCACACACACACTAACACAAAAACTGACACATGCCTTGAATTATCTGTCCCAATCCCAACACATCTCTCTTTTCAAACACTCACACACACTTACACACACTTACACACACACAAGTACACACACACAGACTCCTCTGCTCTCTCTTGACTCCCCTCAGCTCCCCTTTTTTCATATTTTCAGCAAGAGCTTTTAAGCTTTCCTTTGTCTACCTATGGTGTGCACTTCTTCTTGTGTGTCTGTGTGCATGTGTGTGTGTGTGTATGTATTTGTGTGCATGCACATGGGTGTGTCTAAACTCGTGACCTTATGACGTTATGTAAGTGTGCATTGTTACGACTCTGCCATCCTCTCCTCGTCTCCCTTCTGTGCTGCGCTGTGCTGTGCCGACCTTCACCCGTCTCCTCGCCATCTCTCCTCTCCATTCCAGCGCCGCTGGATCACAGCACCTGACACAGACCGCTGACCTTCGCATCGCTAGTGTCCTTTATCGCCGTCGATATTTCTCCCTGTCATGCCGTCTTAAATAATACACAGGGAAACGGTGGATGCGGCAGGTAGAGATGGTAGCATTGAGGTACGTATGAGCTAGCTGTGGAATTAGCAGGCAGCCCCAGACTCAGACTTAGACACCCCATCACCATGTGTAGATATGAACTTTGACTGCTTTACTGAGGAGCGTGGTGATGGCTTGGAATTACTGCGACACACAGACACTGAATGCTCTTTCTTTCTTTCTCTCGTTCTCTCTCTCTTTTTTGCTCTCTCTGTCTCTCTCTCTCTCTCTCTATCTCGCTTTCTTTCTTTTTCTCTTTTTCTCTTTTCTTGTTTTTTTTTCCCTCCTGGCTGTTGGTGTGTGTGTCTGCCTTTGACTGAGCTGTGCCTTTGACACCTCGGCTCGTGCATGTGTGACTCACGCGCAAACACACATACACACAATAGCACACACATGTGCAAAAAAAAACACACACACACACGCACGCATACACATGCACACAATAACACACCCACATGTGTACACACACATACACACAATAGCACACACACACAATAGCACACACACACAAGCACACACGCGCACATGTGTAGTCATAGAGCTCAGCAAGGGAGCTGGTTTATCTCAGGGTGTTGTCTCGTGGTGCAAAGTTCCACATCAGAAGCACTAGATGAGAGCACACACACACACACACATGCACACACACACACATACACACAGTAACCTGGAGACTGAGCAGGCACCATGGAAACCATAAGGGGTGTGAGAAATGTGCAACTTACTGCCTGGAGAGCAGGAAGAACGTTCTGGAAAGAGGTCGTCTGTGAAAATATGTGGCGAGAAAATAGCATCCACAGTTAATATATAAGACAGAAGGAAAGGGGGGAGGAGGAGAGGACAGCAGAAGAGTGGAGTGGAGAGGAGAGTAGAAGAGGGGAGAGGAGAGTAGAAGAGGGGAGAGGAGGAGGAGAGAAGAGTAGAAGAGGGGAGAGGAGGAGGAGAGGAGAGTAGAAGAGGGGAGAGGAGAGGAGAGGAGGAGGAGAGGAGAGTAGAAGAGGGGAGAGTAGAAGAGGGGAGAGGAGAGTAGAAGAGGGGAGAGGAGGAGGAGAGGAGAGTAGAAGAGGGGAGAGTAGAGGAGAGTAGAGTAGAAGAAAGGAGAGGAGGAGGAGAGGAGAGTAGAATAGGGGAGAGTAGAAGAGGGGAGAGGAGAGGAGAGAAGAAGAGGGGAGAGGAGGAGGAGAGGAGAGTAGAAGAGGGGAGAGTAGAAGAGGGGAGAGGGAGAGTAGAAGAGGGGAGAGGAGGAGGAGAGGAGAGGAGAAGAGGGGAGAGTAGAAGAGGGGAGAGGAGAGGAGAGGAGAGGAGAGTAGAAGAGGGGAGAGTAGAAGAGGGGAGAGGGAGAGTAGAAGAGGGGAGAGGAGGAGGAGAGGAGAGGAGAAGAGGGGAGAGTAGAAGAGGGGAGAGGAGAGGAGAGGAGAGTAGAAGAGGGGAGAGTAGAAGAGGGGAGAGGAGAGGAGAGGAGAGTAGAAGGAGGAGAGGAGAGTAGAAGAGGGGAGAGGAGAGGAGAGGAGAGTAGAAGGAGGAGAGGAGAGTAGACGAGGGGAGAGGAGAGGAGTGAAAACCCCCTAGGGAACCGTCTGCTTTCCCTTCTCTGCTGTCATGGTCTTAGCACTCCAGTCTTCCCCTGTCTACCTTACCCTTACAGCCCATGCACAGTTATAGACAGGTAGAGAGGTAGACAGGCAGGCAGGCAGGCAGGCAGGCAGGCAGGCAGGCAGGCAGGCAGGCAGGCAGACAGACAGACAGACAGACAGACACACACACACACACACACACACACACACACACACACACACACACACACA
>CM050213.1:23907500-23912500 GCA_027475355.1 Coilia nasus | reverse complement strand
GGCATGGTCTGTCTCCTCATAGAAAAGCTGTTGGTTTACGTAACCATCATGTAAAATTAGCTTTGTATGTGAACCAGATTCTATTATGGTGATAAGGTGCCATTATAGATATAACTATGCACTATGAGTTCCTGCATGACATCACTTCTGTTGACACATGTTCCACATAAATACCAAACAAAACAGAGCAACCCCCCCCCCCCCCGTATCTGAATAGTAGAATAAAGGAGAGATACTTATTTACCCCTAATGAAATTAAGGAAATTAAATCAAATTTAAATTCAATCAAATTTAATTCAATTTAATAAATCAAAATTTAATCAAATTTATGCTAGGTTAACAATGTTAAGATGGCTGAGCTAATTCCAACTGTTCGGCGAGTAAATATATGTTCTAAGTCTTCATACGGTATTTTTAGGATATTAGGTTACTAGTTACAGCTGATATATTTAAGCAATATAACACGAGTGGGAGTGAGGTTGTGGTGGAATACCCTCACGGATGTGATTCGCCGCAGGCACGAAGCCGCAGGCCGTAGGTCGTAGGTAATCACACCGTGAGGGTATTCCACAACAACCTCACGACCACAAGTGTTATATTGCTTTTATACAATAGTTCCTTTGGCAACACAATTAATTACACAAAATGATACATTTATTTTCTTTATTTGATTGATTGTTTGTTACAATCAAGTTCCTCCGCTCCAGAAAATAGCCCCCGTTGGCGTCTTGGTTGCTGAGCAACGCGCAGTGCGCACCACTGCTCTGCCTACTTGTACACGTTGAATTGAACATTGCCGTTGATTGTGCAACCGCTGAGAAAAGGGCCTGGATGTTCACAGTCCGAAGAACTAGATGGTCTTATGTGCTGATCCAGTTTGGCTAGTTTTGTTTGATCTCCCGTTTGATGGTCTCCTAAAACATGACTCCACCGCTTTCTGCTTTCCAAAGTGGGGCGCCAGTAACTCGCAAGAGAGCTCTCTGACCTAAAAGAAAAACATTGCCTATATTTAGCGTCTACACTACACAAACATATTTCCACAAATAATTATGTCGGTGCATTCGAAACATTTAACTGCCCATGAAGTTTGTTTTACCGTATTGCCTTCGTGTCGGCTGTTTTCAATAGAGTCCAAATCCTTCGGGCTTAATTTGATTGTTCTTATGCTTGGCGTAGGCCCAAGCTCCACGCTTGCCCTCTCCTCCCTCTCTTCATCATCGAATTCATATTTTAAATCAAAGTTGATATTAAACTCGTCCATTGTATCGCAGTCACTGTTCCTCGATTACCTTTCACTTGCACTGTCCCTCGATTACTGTTTATTTACGTATTGGGTGGAATGATAGAATGGAATCTTGGTGTAACTGTTAAATTGTATCTTTAGCCGCGGAGTGATTATTAGATGTGAAGTGTCATCCATAGTATGCCGGGGAATACCCTCACTCCTAGTGACGCATAGAACGCGTCTCGTCCATTGTGATCAATTGCTAAATAATTCGACCGGATCTAACTATTGTATATTGAAAATTATTAAATGAGCTTATGCAGAAGAAACGCTTCTTGTAGAATCTTGTTGGTGATTGGCTGTAATGTGATTTGTTATGTTTTGGTGCACAGCCTGTAGATCTAGTGTTTGTTTGACGTTTACAGCCCCTGTGTTGTCTCCTGAGGCCGGGCTTGTTCACAATATATTCAGGGGGCAGGCAGCAAGCTGATCAAGGGAAGATGTCTACGATTTCAGACAAAAATGAAATCACGCTGAAACTATGCAGAAACCCATACTGCACCCTTGAGAGGTTCAAGATGTTGTTATGCTGCTGTGTGGTGTGTGTGTGTGTGTGTGTTTGTGTACGTCATAGGGTGGCTTGGTGATGGGTTTTTAGATGTATCTGCTTATGTGTGTGTGTGTGTCTGCATGCTTTAAAAAGTGTGCGTACCTGACGGTGACAGACTATGTATTTTTGGCTTTGCATGCTGTCAAATTACCCCGCTGCTTTCTGTCACTCACCCACACTTCAAACAGAGTCTGTGTGTGTGTGTGTGTGTGTACACATGCACATTACTGTTTGTGTGTGTTATCACTAAATAGCACAGTGACAAGTTAGAGTAGTTCTGTGTGTGTGTGTGTGTGTCTGGGTGTATGTTTGTGCGTGACAGATTGTGTGTGTGTTTAGATGGTGTGTGTGTTTTAGATGGTGTGTGTGTGTGTGTGTGTGTGTGTGTGTGTGTGTGTGTGTGTGTGGAGTAGAGTAGTGTGTGTCTGGTAGAGTGATGAATGGTGACGAATCTCCAGCTGCTTCATGAGCTCTCAGCTCCCGTCCATCAGAGAGGGAGCAAGAGATGCACAACTGCCCTACACACACACACACACACACACAAACACACACACAATCAGACACACACACACACACACCAGCTATACACATACACCATCTACACACACACACATACACAAACTACACCCATATATGCCATCTACACATGTGCACTTGCACACACACACACAAATATACTTAAATGCACAGACACACTCCTCTACACACATAGCACCTAGAGATATATCTTTGACATACAGACACTTGGAAGCACACACACAGGACTTGTTGGCATGTCTGTGTGTGTGTGTGTACACGCATGTATGAGTGTGTGTGTGTGTGTGTGTGTGCTACTCGTGCTTATAAATATCTTGTGCTGTCTGTTCTCTTGCAGAATGCTGAGGTGTCGGTGTTTGAGGTCAACATCCGCTTCATCGGAGGACTGCTGGCTGCGTACTATCTGTCTGGACAGGAGGTAACTGCACACCTGGGAGAGTTTGTGGGCAATGTCTTGTTACCTGTGTGTGTGGGTGTGTTTGTCTGACTTGGTGTCTGTGTGGACATGTATGGTACAACAACATGTAGGGGAAGAAATAATCGCAAGGATTTAGGCTCAGGAAAGCAGCACACACACAAGAAACACACACACACACACAGCACTCCCCCTTCCCAGAGCCATTAAGGACAAACATACACAAACACACACACACATACACACACACACACAGAGACACACAAATAGACTTGTCCTTGAAGAGTACAGCTACTTTGTCGGTGGTAGCAGTGAGCTAGGGTGTGATGTAATGCTGTCCAGCTTCCTGTTTCGTCCCTGAGAGAAGGGGAGCCCTGCTGTCACAGCTGTTTAATATAATATAATATAATATAATATATCCCACCCACACACACAGATGTCCCTGTCCACTCCGAGTCCTCTGCAGTCACATTGGCTATCGGCCTGTGTGAGTGTGCCTGTCTGTTCATGTGTGTCTGTCTGTGTTTATCTTTCTTTCTGTGGTTGTCTGTCCATTTGTCAGTCTGTCCACCTATCTGTCTGTCCATCTGTCCGTCAGTCCGTTTGTCTATCTGTCTGTATGTGTCTGTGTGTGTCTTAATTTCCATTTCCATCATCGAGTGCTTCACCACATGCTACACTTCACCACAAGTGTAATGTAATGTAATAACATAATTCACCACATGTTAAGCTCACATGTCTGCCTACCAGACCTCTAAACGGGGTCAGTGATGAAACTTCACTAATGACTACACTTAAAGTGATTATATTACACACAACTGACCAGAACAACAGTGCCAGAGTGATTTGGATGGGGGTCCAGAATATTCTGACCAATCCATGTGTGACCTGCGTATCCACACCAGACTTACTTATAGCGCATATTGTACACACAACTGATGAGATCAGCAGTGTCATACTGCATGATTTGGGTCGGGGTGGGGTACGGTGGGGGGGGGCAAAATGTTGCAGTCAACTAGTGTGTGATCTTTTTGACCGCATCACACTTATTCATAACTGCAGTTTGTTTCCCTCTGCAGTGTGCACACAGACACTGTCTAAAACACACACACACACACACGCACACACACACATACTTCGTTCAACTAGTGTGTGATCTTTTTGACCGCATCACACTTATTCATAACTGCAGTTTGTTTCCCTCTGCACTGTGCACACAGACACTGACTAAAACACACACACACACACACACACATACTTCGTTCAACTAGTGTGTGATCCGTTAAATCGTGTCACACTTATTCATGACGCTGCTGTTTGTTTTTGCGGTAGCGCGTGAGTGGAGTGCGAGAGTAGAGCCGCATGGCCTCTTTGTTTTGGGGGCAGCACTGAGGCAATGTATGTGTGGACACAACCTCATTCTCAAGTTTCCCAAATCAATTCGGAAACAATCTGGAAACTGCGCATCTTCCAAAACAGAACAGGATGCAGCTGAAATATCATACTCAGACACACACATGCTGAGACACACACACACACACACACACACACACACACACACACAGGCACAAATGCATAGAAGACAAATATCTTGGTTTTAGTTTAAGACTCGCTTAATGCCCAAGTGTGTCTTATACTGGGTTATTCAGGGACACTGATGTAGGCACTGTGTGTGTGTGTGCGTGTGTGTGTGTGTGTGTGTGTGTGTCTGTGAACTCTTGCAGGGTTTTGCTTCATTCCCTTCCTTAGAAGATAACCATGTCTTATACCCTTGATTATTCATACCTTCTGCGTACACGCACACGCACACACGAACACACACACACAGTACTGCTTTTATGCCTACTCCTGTACTAATGGAGGCCGGGAAAAATGTCTTTCCTCTTACCATCTCCCCTACCTCATATAATCGTATCCCATAATCCTATGCTGCGGTTGTGTGCCGATAATGGCTATGCACTGACCCTAGTAATTGTCACACGCATCAGACATTCAGCTGGTGTTTGAGTGTATAAAATAGTGTGTGTGTGTGTGCATGTGCGTGTGTGTGTGTGTGAGTGTACAAGAGTGTGTTTGTTAGGGCTGTGCAATATATCGAATATACAAAATTATCGCCGAAATAGATTTGTGAGATACATAAAAATATTATATCGTATGTATCGAGTATTTTATGGTCATCTGTTTTTTTTTTTTTTTTTTCAAGCAGCAGCCGA
>CM050213.1:23892500-23900000 GCA_027475355.1 Coilia nasus | reverse complement strand
ACTTCCCAGAGTTGCTCTGGCTACCTTAGAGGCTACCATGTGCACTACATAGTGACCACCAGTGGTGGCCCACTAATGGCCCGTAAGTCATTCTGCCCTACAAAGGCAAAGTGCAGTAACTACATGAACATTGACACTGAGAAAGATCCCTTCAAAGTTGTCATACTGCCCAGTCAAAGAAAGAAGACAAGACAAGAATAATGAGGTGTTATAAAGTCAATTTCCAGTCTAAACTCAGTTTTGTGTATTTACTGCCTTTTGGCTTTGTAGGGCAGCATTGTGCAGTGTGGGCCAACTGTAAGTGGAATGTATCTTGTGCCACCTCTGGGTCTGACCAACTTCGCTATGTGGTTCTGTTCCCAGCTGCTGCTGCACAGTACCCAGAGGCCCAGTGCTCCGTCTTGGACACCATGCCTGTCTGTATTGGCCTTTCTCTATGGCAAGACTATCAGATGGCCTCTGTTTGGTGTTGGGGTCTGGCTTTGCTCTGTGCATCTGCCAGTGAGGAGAGACGCTGCCAGCTCCTAATCTCGTCCTGTGCCAAATGGCATTCTAATTCGTGTTGAGGCTGGGTTTGATTAACACATTGTTCCAAATGATCATTCCCAGTTCGGTTCATAATTTGGTTCATTCTGATTTGACTTTGATAAGCATTCTTGGCCAGAGAGAGTCATCGGCCTATGTATTTGTTACTTAGTCTCAGGGCTAGCTGACAGTTTTAGGGATGCCCTTCAGTTGTTTACAGTGTTTGGAACGGAACGTCTCTCTCTTTCTCTGGGTCAGCCATTATTGCATTTGTTCCCTGACGATCTCTTTTTCTTTTCTCATCTCTCTTTTCCTAATAGCCCGTCTACTGCCTCATTCTGCCTGTCTCTTCATTTCTCTCCTTCTCTCTCTCTCTTTCTCTCTCTCTCTCTCTCTCTCTTTCTCTCTCTCTCTCTCTCTCTCTTGCTGTCTCCAGTTTCCTTTTCTTTCTCACTGACAGCGGATGTGAATCGGGTGTGTGAATGAAGCAGTGGTGTCAGTGTCCCATTATGCCGGCTTCAGGTCACCTCAGCACAACCCTTCCCACACCCCCGTAGTGGCAGCAGCCAGTGATGAATGGAGTCCCATCTGTCCTCTGTCTCTCTCTCTCTGTCTCTGGGTCTGTCTCGCTCGTCCTCGATCCCTCACACTGTGCAAAGGCAAAAGACCATGACTTCAATTTCGGTTGAAAATGAGTTATTGCTGTTTTTGGAACAATAAACATCAGTTTTTATCATGTGGCCAAATATCTTGAGTCGATTTTGTTGTTTCTATATTTCTAGTCATTTTTCTCAGCTTCACACTCTGGTGAGTTAACGTCTTTTGCCTTTGTAGGGTTATTATTATTATACGTCCCTGATGTCTCATTTACATCACTCTGTTTTTATCTGACTGTGTTCCTGTTGTCCTCTGTACGCACTCTCTCACACACACACACACACACACACACACACACACACACACACACACACACACCATATTTGGTTCATGACTACCAGGAGCTCCTCCCATCCCCCTCCCTGTATGCTACTCTCTTCCTTTCTCTCTCTCCTTCTCTCTCTTTCTCCTCCCTCTCTCTCCTTCTCTTCTCCTCTGTCCTCCTCTCTCCAAGCTGTATGTGTTTAGTAGTGAGTATCTGACTATCTGGTTTAAAGCAGTCTTAAACCCCAATCACTTTCTCTCCTTTCTTCTCGCTCTCCTTTTCTCTCTCCCTCCTTCTCTCCCTCACTTGTCTGTACATTAATAATTCAGGAGGAACTCTCCTCCCTCTCTGCCTCTCGCCTCTTGGCACAGGAAAAAGGAGCTGGAGGAATCTTCTCTGTTTGCATAGAAGGCATCTCTAACTTTCTGCATTCTTTACTAGTGCCCTCTCTCTCTCTCTCTCTCTCTCTCTCTCATGCTGCTGCTACACTTTATTTTATTTCCCAGTTTGGGATCAATAAAGTACATCTGTCTGTCTGTCTGTCCCTCTTCCTCCCTCCCTCTGTGTCGACATCCTCTTCTCTCTGTCTCTCCATCCTTCTCTTTTTTTCCTCTCATTTCCCACAGTTTTGTTTTTTTCTGTCGTACTCATGCTCATTCTCTCTCTCATCACTCCCCTTTCTTCTTCTCCCAGTCGTAGGCTTATCGCGGCCCTGTAGTCACCAGTGGAGGCAGAATGTCTTTATGGGTCGTTGGTTACGCCGCCGTCTCTGCTTGTGTTAGCACTTTGGGCTCAAAACACCAAACACAAACACCCAAAATGTGATGAATTACACAAAGAGTTTCCAGCGGCCATTTGTTTGTATGTGTGTGTGTGTGTGTGTGTGTGTGTGTGTGTGTGTGTGTGTGTGTGTGTGTGTGTGTGTGTGTTCGTGTTTTCCATATCTGTATGCAAATGTGTGTTTGTATTTGGAGAAACAATCTTGTTCCTCCATTGTGCCGTCAGTCAAACCGGGGATGGAGATGGAAAAATGGAGAGAATGTGATGGAGCATGTTTATTGCTGTCTCTACCCATCTCTGGTACATTGTGTGTGTGTGTGTGTGTGTGTGTGTGTGTGTGTGTGTGTGTGTGTGTGTGTGTGTGTGTGTGTGTGTGTGTGTGTGTGTGTGTGTGTGACTATGGCGTTGTATGTGTGTGTGCGTGAGAGAGAGAGAAAGAGAGCAAGAGACTGTTATGGTGTGTGTGTGTTTGTCTGACTGTGTTGTGGTGTGTATGTCGTTGGAGAGAGGGAGACTGTGTCATGGTGTACGTGTCTATGTTAGCGTATGTGTGTCTGTGTTAGAGTGCATGTCTGTATTTGTGAGAGAGAAAGAGGATTATTCCTTGACCCTTTGTATGAGTCATGTCCATATTGATTTAGATGACACTGGCAGATTCTGGGGCCATATTTCATATTTACACACACAGACACACACAGACACACACAGACGTCAGGGCTTCTGTTAAATTTGTCACAGCCACATTTGTGTGTGTGCCTCTTTATTTGTGCTCACCAGTCTGCATATTATTGTGTACGCTACCTTCATGTATATTTCTGTATGTGTGCTTGCATTCCCGTGTGTTGTGCCCTGATGCTTGTGCGTGTCTGCATGCACTAGTAAGTGTCTGTGTGGTCAGTCTCTCTCTGCAAAACCCACCTGTCTGTTTCTGTGTGTGTGCACTGCAAGTGTGTGTGTGTGTGTGTGTTTTTGTTTGTGTGCACTTGCAAGTGTGTGTGTGTGTTTGTGTGTACTTGCAAGTGTGTGTGTGTGTGTGCGTGTGCGTGTGTGATCACACCTTGTCTGTGTGGTTTACTATGTGCGTTGTGCTGACACTGGACTCTGTAGTGGCCATCTTTACACCCCTCTTTTACGGCCAACCATAACTCAACCCTGGGGTGATGTCTGTTGGTGTCTGTCTGTGTGTGTGTGTGTGTGTGTGGGGGGGGGGGGGGGGGGGGGGGGGGGGGGTGCAGACAGGCGCTGTTGGCCTTGGGGAGTGGGGTGGAAGGGGGGCATGAATCAGAGGGGGAGCTGAAGGAGCTGTTTAAGAGAGGACCGCTCTCTTCTCCTGCTTTATGGCCGATGCACCTGCACAGTCTGTCACCTAGACAGATACACAGGTGGAAAGGCTGTGGTGTGGGTTAGACAGACAGACACACACACACACACACACACACACACATATATATACACACGCTCACACGCACACTGTCCCTGCAATACATGGCCAAAGACAAATGCATAATCATTAATGCCCTCACTCGTATGTATTGGCATGTCATATACACACACACACACCTATATATACTGTACACACGCACACACACACACACTGTCCCTGCAATACATGGCCAAACACAAATGCATAATCATTAATGCCCTCACTCCCTCCCCCACACACACACACACCACACACACACACATACATAAATTCCATATACACATATTTACACTTTGTCATAGATACTCACATAACATAAAATCCTATACATATTAACACCTCTACACACACACACACACACACACACACTCACAAGCACATACATAAAACTCCATAAACATATTAACAGCTTTACCTCTACACTTACACACACACACGCTCGTACACATCTACACACACACATACACACACACACACACACCCACTCTATAGAAGAGTCCATGTGTTATTTTTCCCCAGGATGGTTGTATTTAGCAGTGATTAGGTGTTTTGTAGCAGTGCTCTTTATAGGGCACAGCAATACATCAGCCTGTGGAAGAGATGCTGCTCTCAGGAGCAGATAAACATTTACTGCGGCAGCCTCTAGCCTCAGGGCCGCCGCCGTGTGTGTGTGTGTGTGTGTGTGTTAGGGGAGGAGGGAACAGGTCCCCCCGCTTAATAAAAAGAGAAGATAAGCAGTGCTGCCGTCAACACTGCAGTTTATCTGCTCATAAGAATACCTCTAAAAGAGTGTGTGTGTGTGTGTGTGTGTGTGTGTGTGTGTGTGTGTGTTTGTGTGTGTGTGTGCATGTGTGTGTGCGTCTGTGTCTGAGCGTGCATGTATGTGTATGTTGGGCCCAGTAAGACTCTTGCTGGAGGATAATGATGGTGCGCTTTAAAAAATTCTTCTGTTTTGTTCGTATTCTGTTGTTTTTTTCTACTTCTTTCTCTCCCTCTCATTACTTCCTTACCCTCTGTCACCAACACTCCTCCTCTTCCTACTTGGGCCCTACCACTTACACGCCCTCTCCCTCTCTCTCTCTCTCTCTGTCCCTCTCTCCCTCTTTCTCTCTCTTTGTCTCACTTCTTCTTTCTTTCTCCTTCTCCCGCTCTCTCTATCGCTCTTTCTTTCTTTCTCTGTCTCACTCCTTCTCTCGCTCTCCTCTTATCTCACTCCCACTCTCCCTCTCTTTCTTCCACTGTCTCACTCCCGCTCTCTTTCTCTCTCCCTCTTTCTCTGTCTCACTTTCTCACTCCTCTCTGTTTATATATGTCTTTCTCCCTCTCCCTTTCTCACTGCTTCTCTGCCTCACTCCTTTCTCTCTCCCTTGCTCTCTTTTTATATATAATATGTCTCACTCACTCACTCCCTCTCTCTCTCTCTTCCCTCCCTCTCTCCCTCTGCAGATCACACGTCTGTGGGTGGACTGGGCGACAGTTTCTATGAGTACCTGCTAAAGGCCTGGCTAATGTCCGACAAAACTGACACGGAGGCGCGAAAGACCTACGACGACGCCATCGAGGTGAGAGCGCGCTCTTGAACTCCACTCCGCACCGTTTCATTGGCTCCCACCCCCGGCTCCGTCTCCATGGTGATGACTGGGATGGATTATTCTGGATGAAATTTGATTTGTTTTTGCCCACCTGCTTGAGCTCAGTGGGCTTTTGGGTGTGTGTGTGTGTGCGTGTGTGTGCGTGTGTGTGCGTGTGTGTGCGTGTGTGTGCGTGTGTGTGCGTGTGTGTGTGTGCGTGTGTGTGTGTGTGTGTGTGTGTGTGTGTGTGATTTTTCAACATCACTCGTTGTTGGGGTAACTTTCCATCACCTGCTATTGTCACCATGCCTTTTATACCTTTTATTTTTCTACTTTTTATTTACTTTTCCTTTAGTTTTTCTCTTTATTCTCTCTTTCATCTCTCTCTCTCTCTCTCTCTCCTCTCTCTCTCTCTCTCTCTCTCTCTCTCTCTCTCTCTCTCTCTCTCTCTCTCTCTCTCTCTCTCTCTCTCTCTCTCAGTTCAAGTCGATTCAAATTCGCTTTATTGGCAATCTTACCTTTCCCAAAATATTGGAAAATATTGTTGCCTAATTTTGGACATTGAAGCAGAAAGTGCATCTCAGTCTCAACCTCACCAGTCGTACAGTGACCACAGATTCGCTGATCCCTTGGCAGCCATCCTTTTTATAATGCCCATTCTCTATGGCTAGACTGTGGTCACTTAGCCTGTACTTGGTAAGGATCTGTTTGTGCTTTGTATCTCTGACTGTGTAGAGATACTCTGCCAATTCATAATTTTTTTTTACTGTTAAATAACATTCTAATTTGGATTGTGATTTGGTTTGATTGTCCCAATGTTCCAGATAGGTGTTTTTGCATTGATTCATAATTTGTTTTATTCTGATTTGATTTTGGACAGCAGGGTTGGTCTGAGGTTGATGGGTTAGTGTGTTAAATGGGTTAGTTAACTTCAGAACCAGCTGACTGAGGGGACTGGTATCAGGGCTGACCTCTTGGGTTTTATATGCTTGAAACTTTATAGTATCTTCTGCACTGAATTTTAGATGTGTCCAGAACGTTAGGGATCTTTTTTGTATATTTAATGCCAATGGGAATCTGCCTAATTCTGCTCTGCATGCATTTGTGGGAGATTTTCTTTGAACTCTGAGGATATTTCTAAGAAATTCTGCATGCAGGGATTCTATGGGATGTTTGTCCCATCTAGCGTAGTCTGTCTTACTGAGTGGACCCCATATTTCACATCCGTATAATGCAATAGGCATAATGACACTGTCAAAAATTTTGCACCAGATTTTAATTGGGCATTCACTGCAAGGTCAAAGCTTCCAGAGGCACTGAGTTTCAGGCCTAAGTAATCATAACACAATGAATGGTTTAGGGCGGTGTTTCCTAGAGTGAAAGGGTGTCTGGTTGCCTGCGATCTGGCTTTCTTTTGGAAGATTACAATCTTTGTTTTTGCCGGATTAACTGTCAGGGGCCAGTTGTGACAGAAGTGCTCTAGTACGTCCAGGTGCTCCTGTAGCCCTTGTTCGGTGGGCGACAGCAGCACCAGGTCCTCCGCAAAGAGCAGGAATTTAACTTCCATGTTGTTTAGGGGGAGTCCAGGAGCTGTAGATTGTTCCAGTTGCACCGCTAACTCATTAATATAAATATTGAATAGAGTAGGACTCAAACTACAGCCCTGTCTCACCCCACGCCCTTGAGTGAAGTAGTCTGTTCTGCTGTTATCAATTTTTATAGCACATTTGTTGTCCAAATACATGGTTTTAATTACATCATATGTTTTATCCCCTACACCACTTTGCAAGATGTCTCTCTCTCTCTCTCTCTCTCTCTCTCTCTCTCTCTCTCTCTCTCTCTCTCTCTCTCTATTTTATCCCGTGTGTTGAGGATGTGGATGTGTTGAGGAAGGACAGGTTCACATACTGAATGGATGCCTTTATTGACTTGGTCGTAACACGCCATGATATAAACTGATGATAATAAATGAGTGTTAAATCTCAAATCTCTTTCTCTCTCTTTCTTTCATCTCATCCCTCCATCGCCCACCCTGTAGGCCATCGAGCGTCACCTGATCCGCAAGTCGAACGGCGGGCTGACCTTCATCGGCGAGTGGAAGAACGGGCACCTGGAGCGTAAGATGGGTCACCTGACGTGCTTTGCGGGGGGCATGTTCGCCCTGGGGGCCGACGGCTCGCCCGACGACAAGGCCGGACACTACCTGCAGCTGGGCGCCGAGATCGCACACACCTGCCACGAGTCCTACGATCGCACAGGTGACAACACACACATAGACA
>CM050213.1:23885000-23890000 GCA_027475355.1 Coilia nasus | reverse complement strand
CCATCTTGGTCTTTCTGACTGTCTTTATATGTTTGGCCTCCTCTCATCTGTTTTCCTTCCCTCTGTTTTCATCTCTCCTATATCACTCTCTCCTCCTCCTCCTTCTCCTCTCCTCTCCTCTCATCTTCCATCGAACCTCCTTTCCATCTAACCTTCTCTCTCTCTCTCTCTCTCTCTCTCTCTCTCTCTGTCTCTCTCCTTCTCAACCCACCCCTCTCTCGATCCCCTCTTCAGCTAAAGGCCATTTTACTCCAATGATAATCAGCCAGACTGCTCTGACAGTCACGCCACACATGCACTCTAAAGCGAATTCGCTCTAGCACAACGACCCGATCTGCTCGAGGGCATCGCCAACAACACGTCTGCTCACTGTCAGTCACACTGCTGGCTAAGTGGCTGCTCAGGATGTGTAACTGTGTGTGTGTGTGTGTGTGTGTGTGTGTGTGTGTGTGTGTGTGTGTGTGTGTGTGTGTGTGTGTGTGTGTGTGTGTGTGTGTGTGTGTGTGTTTGTGTGTGTGTGTGTGTTTGTGCGCTTGTGGTTGCTCAGGATGCCTAACTGAGCAGCAGTAGTGTGAGCTACAGTGTGTTACGGTGCTCTCAGTGTCTCTTGTGGGAATTCACTGTGACAGAAGAGGCCTGGGCAACAGGCCACCGCTCCTTCTGTGCCACGCAGATGTCCAGGGGAATGGAAGGTTCCAGAAACAGAGCTCTGTAGTGGCTGTAGGATCTGAGGTACTGAGATGTCAGATGTAAGTGGTAGAAAAATATCCTGGACACTGAATTCTCTTGATATCTACAGTACTGTAGGTGAAGGAACGTTCTAGAGACAAAACTCTGAAGGTGTCGTTAGGATTTCTGACACTGACATGTCAGGGCTAATAGGGTCTTCCAGAAACAGAACTTTATGGTGGTACATTACAAAGATGTGAAGGTGAATAAACAAGGTATTTCGGAAACAAAACTCCAGTGGTTGCAGCAGATCTATGGTACTGAGATGTTGGGAGTAGAATGTTCCAGAAACTGAACTTGATCGTGCTGTAGATCTATGGTACAAAGAGACGGTGGGGGAATAGAATGTTCCGGAAGCAGAGCTGTCCTAGAGGGACTGGATCTGTATTGTGCTTGGAGGGTTAGCAGGTAATTTTGCATTGTGGGGCTCAGGGACGGTTGTTCCACATCTTGGAGGATTAGCAGTAATGAGAGCAGTCTGAGCCGCATTAGCTGCAGCCCTAAATCTCTGCTGGCTCAGGCGTTAGGGAGAGCCAGAGGCCACCGCCAGGTCTCCAAGCAGAAGCCTCCCCTGGGTCCAGTAGATCCACAACACAGAACTTTCTCATGGTTTAATATCTATGGTACCAAGAAGGTTCCAGAAGCAAAACCTTGTAGTGGTTGTAGAACAGGGGACAGTAGCAAAGTTTCTAACTTTTGAAGACACATTTTGACCACTTTGTTAAGAAATCTTAGCTTGAATGTGCTTGTCGTTCACATAAACCCTCCTATCGTGCAGCATATGCACACGCAGAACCTTCTCTTTATTGCGCATCTGTGATACCAAGATGTCCAAGGTGGATGAGAAGATTCCAGAAGCAGAACTCTGTAGTGGTTGTAGTTTGTAATACATTGGTCAGAGTTTCCATCTAACTTTTTAATGCACGTTTACTACTTCATAAAATATTTTGAAGCTGAAATGTGCTTGTCATTCACAAAAACTCTGCTTATAAAAGTGCAGCCACCGATGATCATTTTCTAAAGCCAACTGACCATGAATGCGCATATTGGATCAAAATATGTTGATCTCTACCTAGCTAGAGATTAGATAAACAGAGTGGAGAGAATCCTTTAGGTGGTAGACCTTAGACAAGTACATAGGCTACACACCAACAAATACAAGACACTGAAAAGTGGAACTATCTTGAATTTGAATGGTGGGTAGCTTGCCTCTCTTGCTGCTTGGTCCTTTCTAAAATTAATGTAAGGCGCGTCGCAACAGTCTAGTTTTGCCCTACTCACGTGGTGACGTAGAGAAACGTTTGAAGTGGTCAGGTGGGCTAAGGAGAGAAACTATTGAAGTGGTGAGCCAAGAGAAAAAAAAAACATCTTAATGCTGAAGGAGAGAGAAGAATGGGAAGTCGGGAGAGTATGAAAGAGGAATGGAGGGGTGGTGTGAGAAGGAGAGAAGAGAGGGAGAAAGAAGAAAGGGGGTGGACAGTGAAAAAGAGAGAGCTAGCAGAGGGGAAATGAGAAGGGAGACAGGGAGACAGGACTAAATGTGCAGAGGTGTAGAAGAAATGGGTTGTGTGTGAGAGGGAGGGAGGGAGGGAGAGAGAGAGAATGCTGAAGGGAGTGAGAGATGAATAGAGAAAGATTGAAGAGATGAGACAAAGAGAGGATGGAGATGGATAGAGGGAGAAAGCCAATAAAGGAGATGGAGAGATAACAAACAGAAAAACATGTGTGTGGGTGTGTCAGTGCAACCCTTGGCTCTCAGATCATTTTCCCAGGGGATCACATTCAGATCAAACACACACACAAGTTGGGAAGTGGGATGGATTAGGACTCCCACATTTTTCTCCCACTATAATGTCACACACACACTCAGACACACACATACTCCCCCCCCCCCCCTCTCTCTCACACACACACACACACACACTAGTCGTCCTAGTCCCTACAGCAGTGCCATATCAGGATTGGTATAATGATTAAACATACATTTATCCACAGAGAGGTCTCAGGTCAAGCAGCATTACAAGTTCTTTATTCTCTGCTCTACTCTACTCCACTCCACTGCTACTTAGAGGAGGCCCAGCGCTTCTCCTTTTGCGCCCGGCTCAGCAGTACCCTCTCAGGAGGGGCTGCTACAGGAAGGGGAAACGGGCAGAGCATTAGCACATGGCCAGTAAGACTAAAGGAATCCAGGCTGCTATGTGTGTTGTGGCTCTCTCCTTCTGTCCAGATTCTCATTAGATTCTGTGTTTTAATTAAATCAACAAAGGCCAGACTCTTCAATATCACTCAGCAATATTTTAACATCTTTTTAATATGCGTTTGACACATTCATAATCTTAACACGCCTGCATATTCACACACAGTACAGAGTCTCTGTATGTCTTTTTAGAGCTGCTTCTTAGAGCTGCTTCCTCGCTGTCTTCTTCTATCTACCCCTCTTCATTTCTCTTTTCTGTCTATTTGTCCCCCCTCTCACTCTTGACACACACACACACACACACACACACACACACACACACACACACACATACAGAGAGAGAGAAGCACAGAGTCGCTGTATGTCTTGGAGCTGCTGATTAATATTTCTGCTTCCTTATGTGCTGCTGCTGGCTGCAGGCTATTGACAAGTACTGCCGGGTGAGCGGAGGATTCTCGGGGGTCAAGGACGTCTACTCCTCCAACCCCACCTACGACGACGTGCAGCAGAGCTTCTTCCTGGCCGAGACGCTCAAGTAAGCTTCACCTTCTCTTCCATCTCCCCCCCATCTCTCTGCTCTCAGTTTCAGCTTGTTTTTTGGTTTCGGTTTGTTGTTATGTAAAACACTTGATGTAGCCGTAGGTTATTTTTCATCTGTTGTCTTCTGTGCGCTATGTTAAGTGACACTAAGTTTTTTTTTTTAGCCTTAAAATAATCGATTTCAGTAGTTTCAGTGGTTCATCAACTTCTAAGAGGGTGAAAGGCACTTCTGAATTCGCTTTGCCGTCCTCCATGGGCTATAACCACACTAAGTAAGTTTGGAGGAGCGTGCCGTCTCTCTGTCGTTGACAATTCCGCTTCCAACCTGTAGGGCGACAGAAGACGAAAACTGCTTAGTATTGCTTTCAACAGAATTTGTCTGATGGGCAAATTTGTAACTTTGATGCCCCTTCAAACAAAATCCATTATGATGTTCATCACTGCCAGAGCACTACACAGCAGCTTTAAATGGCTCCCCCAGTAAGTTTTTATGGCGGTGGGGGCAGGTGGATGGACGGGGCGATAAGAGCAGCGGAAGTCTGCGATACATATTTGATGGTATCAGTGTAATGAGTGAGTCACAGCTTATCAGAGGTCAACATCTCTCTCCTTACCAACTCTCTCTGTCTTTCTCTCTCTCTCTCTCTCTCTCGTCTCACTAACTCTCTCCTCACTAACTCTCTCTCTCTCTCCCTCTCTCTCTCTCTCTCTCTCTTGCCTCACTAACTCCTCACTAACTCTCTCTCTCTCTCTCTCTCTCTCTCTCCCTCTCTCCTTACTAACTCTCTCCCTCTCTCTCTCCCTCTCTCTCTCTCTCTCTCTCTCTCTCTCTCTCTCTCTCTGTACAAGTCTCGTCAGACTGGGTGCTGCTCCTTCTCTTTGGGTGTAGGTGTGTATAGGTGTTTAAAAGAGAAAATGTGTGTGTGTGTGACAAAGAGATTGTGTGTGTGTGTGTGTGTGTGTGTGAGAGAGAGTGAGAAAGAGATTGTGTTTGTGTGTGTGTGTGTGCGTGCGCGTGCGCGCACGTGCGTGTGTGAGAAAGACATTGTGTGTGTGCGTGTGTAAAATACAGAGAGAAAGTATGTGTGTGTAAGAGACAATGTTGGCCTGTTGATCTCTACTGCCCCCTGCTGGTAGCTGCGCACACACACTAGCAGATGTCCACACACTAGCAGTATGCAGAGCAGACAGCCGCTATTGGGATTCAGCTCGCGGCACTAGTGGGGTGGGGGGAGTTCTCAATCATGCGGGAGGGTTTTTTTTTTAGTCGACGCAGCAGACTGAGATGTGTTTCTGCCCACAGCCCTGTGCCTTTCCCCATAGCCTGATTGTGTGTGTGTGTGTGTGTGTGTGTGTGTGTGTGTGTGTGTGTGTGTGTGTGTGTGTGTGTGTTAGTGGGTTTGATGCGTCATTTTCTCCCTTTGTAATGGTTTATGTTGATCCTCTCTCACACCGTCTTTTTCTACCCCTCTCTCTTTCTCTTTCTCTCTCTCTCTCTCTCTCTCGGTCTTTGTCTGTTTCTCTCTCTTTTTCC
>CM050213.1:23857500-23880000 GCA_027475355.1 Coilia nasus | reverse complement strand
TCCTCATCAGTGTGCCAGTTATAGTGATTAGATTAAATGGGTCAACCTGCAGGATCACTGAAGTGGAGCAAAACAGTTGTATTAAAAAGAATGCTCACTAGGTATGAAAAAGTGTGTGTTTGTGTGTACTTGCATGTGTACACTTTTTTTATTTTAATTTTCATGTGTTTCCATATGTGTGTGTATAGCTGAGCATATCTTAGCACACTGATGCATACAGTGCAGTATAAAAACGTGCATTTGTGTTGTTTTATACATGTTCTCCTCTCCTTAATTCTTCAATTTCTGTGCCTTTGCCCGAGTGATCATATGTTCCTTTGAAAGGTATCACCTCTCTCTCCTGTCCCATTTCCCCGTGCAGAACTCCACTGGTGGATGGATGAACATGTGTAAATAAAGAGGGGATGGCCTTGAAAGAGGAGAGGAGTTTCCTGTCCCTTCCTTATCCCATGGATAACCTATTGGCCTCCTTTAGCAACTGCTGACCTTGTGTCACTCTTCTCCTGTTCCCAACCCCTCCTGCCCCCACTGACCTGTGTAGGTATCAGTGTTGAGATGTGTTTCAGGAGTCTGTTGGGCCCCTAGGCAAAATATACAACTGTTCTTGAAAACAGTGTTGCCACCCTCTTGAAAACAGGGTTGTCAGCCTTTTAATTCCTTTCAGGTGCCTTAGGTTCCCCAAGCAGTTGTCTGATCTGTGTGGGTGGATAGCAGTGTTCTTACATTGCTGTAAAATCAGCATTCTATATATAGACCCTCATCACATCTTTACTCACATTCTTAATTGGAAAAAGGGGAATGGCAGCAGTGGGGGCATTAAACGTACATGTATTATAGTGCAGCAGTTTGTGTAGCCAACCACCTATGTTTGTTCCCTAAGCACTGCATGTCATTCAAGTCACTTGCCATTTAAAAAAGCTTCTGCTAAATACATACAGTAGTTGTGACCTTTATAAGTGATATTTGAGCTATGGTTACCGTAGACAAATATTTGCAATGAAAGAGAAATATTGTTCTGTTTATTTACATCTTCCAGTGTTGACTTACCGGTAATATGTCCTGTTCAGCTGCGTCACTGGCTACCAAGAATTTTATAGCATAATTACCAACCTGGTCTCAGATGTGTTTCATGAATGGGTATTAAAAACTGTGCTATCTTTACTGCTGCAGTTACTATATAAATAGAATGAAATTACTGCTGCAATTACTATATAAATAGAATGAAATTACTCACAAACGTAGTCTGATTAGGTTTTCCTATACTGCTGAGTAAGTGAAATTAGTTTCTCAGCATGTACTACAGTCACTGAGCTGTGTACAATGTTTGCTGAACTTCCATCCTATTTGGTTGATTGATTATTTGGTTGTTGTCTTTCTGCCTGTCTCATTTTCTGTCAGTTGTGTGTGTGTGTGCGTGTGATGGAAGAGGAGGACAAAGAATCCAGACCAAACAAGTTGTCGACATGACACACAGACGCAGCAGTCAGTCTGACCCAGGTGACCTTGTGAATGATTAGAGAGCATGTATTCCCCTGGATCTGGTGGAAAGAAAGAAAAACATAAAGTACATGCATATATTGCCCTTTTCTCCTCTTCTCCCACACAGCTACCTTTTGATGTAATGTTTCATTTTAACCAGATGGCCCAAAGGCTATTCCCCTTTCTCTTTTTAGTTTCTTTAAACGTGAAATTCCACACAAAAAAAAACATCATCTGGCACAGTGAGGAGTTCACCTTCACCCACACACACACACACGCAAACTGCCTCATCTTTTATCCGTCATGTTTCACTTGCAGCACGCGTGGTCGTCACACTTCCTCACAGGCAATAATGTGAGCTCATAGCATTTTTTTTTCCATTGCTCACCATACTGCAGGTGATAACGCACCTTTTGCTGCTGTAAGTACTGAGGTTCACCTGGTGTTTTGGTCTGTAGTCTCCGGCAAGTTTCCATATTTACACACACACACCACTGCTGTAAAAGCCCATTAAAATAACTTGCAGCGCCCACCAAGCATACAGTATGGCATTAAATGATCTTGATTAGCTTGAGATTTGTTCACTCAACCCCCATGCTGTCTGTGTGTGTGTGTGTGTGTGCGTGTGTGCGTGTGTGCGTGCGTGCGTGCGTGCGTGCGTGCGTGCGTGCGTGCGTGCGTGCGCGTTACTGAGGTTTAATGTTTCTAGGAAAGCCCACGCTGTCTGTTCTGTCTGGTCTTGTGTTGGGGGCGGTGGGATTACACCAGTCGGATCAGACAAGAACGATGAACACCACAAGGGAAGGGAGCCGCGTCTATTTTTTAAATTATTTTTCCCCTTTGGTCTCAAAGGGGGGCGGGGGCGGAAGAGGAGGAAGGAACAATTGACCTCTTCTCACGCTTCGTATCGAGGGAGACGAGCCGCTGGAAAAAGTGAGAGGTGTGGGAGGAAGATGGGGGGAGGAAGACAGAGTGGAGAGTGGTGGGTGAGTGGAGGAGTTTGGAAGTGGGTTGTGTGTCTCTGTAGGCCGCAGCAACATGAAGGGAAGGTCCCTTTGTACTTGAGAGAGACTGGGCTGCTTGTTTGGGGTGCTTGGAACACCGTGAGAACTCTGAGAGGTTCGCACCCATGACCTCTCAGGACGTGGGGCACCGGGGTGTCCGTCCACCCACCTCCTATGTCTAATACACACATTCTCTCCCTCTCCTACACATACACAAACACAGCTTAGTTGCAATCACACATACATGGTTTAGCCCCTTCATTGCTTTCTCACAGACAGTCATCACTCTTTTGTGATAATTTATACATACTATTTCACTCTTTTCCTTTTTTTGTACACACACAAACACACACCCCACACATTTTTCTGCCCATTTTTCTGGCCATGTCTTAGGGCCTGGAGGTGTGTGTGTGTGTGTGTGTGCGTGTGTGTGTGTGTGTGTGTGTGTGTGTGTGTGTGTGTGTGTGTGTGTGTGTGTGTGTGTGTGTGTGTGTGTGTGTGTGTGTGTGTGTGTGTGTGTGTGTGTGTGTGTGTGTGTGTGTGTGTGTGTGTGTGTGTGTGTGTGTGTATCAGCAGGGCCAGGGGCTTATCTCAGTGCTCCACTCCAGTGGTGGAGGTTGATTTGAGCTAGGCTGGTACTGGTGATGTTGGGGTGTGTATGTTTACCCCCCCCCCCCCCCACACACACACACACGCACACACGCACGCCCCCATCCCCGTGCTTGGCCAGCCCTTTAAACCTTGTGCCCCCCTCCCAACCTCACACTAGCCCTAGTTCTGTGCCCTGTCTGTCTTTAACTTCCTCCTGCCCTTATGCAGACTGACGGGCTCAGTTATTGCTCAGCTGTGGCCCATTACAAGCAGTCACCATGGGGGCGTTTCAGGGACCAGCTCAGCCGACCCACTCCGGAATGCTGAAGGGCAGAGGTGTTATTCCTACTGGTAGTACTATAGAGACAGGGCAGCAGCAGCGACACTGAAAATGCTCCACACCGGAGCACCCCCCCAAAACGTTCTCATGGCAGTGGTGGGGTAATTCAATGTAATTGTATTTGACAATGCCCAGTCGGACCAGCTGCTTTTTAACAGCCGTATGGCAAAACCATTCAGTGCGTCATCCTGTGCTTAAGTGGAAAAACAAGAAAAAAAAGCGTTCCGCTGTGGATTGATTAGGGCAGAAGGATCGGTGTGATGTCAGAGGAAGTGTAAGGTTATTAATATTCCTGAGAGTGAGTCACTGTGTAGTTAACGTCTGGGGAGAAACAAGGGGACGGCATTTACGTTGATGTCCGCAAACGTAGTGGAGTGGTTAATGTGTTAATGGCGTGTGTGTGTGTGTGTGTGTGTGTGTGTGTGTGTGTGTGTGTTAGCCCGTAATCTTACCGTGTGTGTTTGTGTTTGTGTGCACTTTCCTGTGTTAATGGCCGGCTGTGGGTTAACCATCCGTGGCAAGGAGCATGAGTCATTACCACTTGGCGCAGGGCCAGACGCCGGCAGGTGGCTTTGCTACAGGGAATTAAAAAATACTTTGGTCCCCAGCAGAAAAACAGCACTGAGGTGCCCTCTTTGCCTCCTCCTCCTCCACCTCTACCTCCACCTCCTCCTGTTCTCCCTCATCTCTCTCGAGTCAGTCTAAACATCGGCCCTGCCTCAGGCAGAGCAGCAGATATTACACGAGTGAAGTGGTCGTCAGCATGTAAATACTGTATTTGTATGCTTACAGGAGTTGACACCTTAAAATTATAAGCCCCCTTTCTTACAGTCAGGGGCACTGCTAGAAATGCTGGGCCCTATGAAAGATTACAATTTTGGGCTGCGGTCAGTGCTGGGCCCCTAGAATTGTCTTAACTGTACTGGCCTCATGTATGATTGGTGCAATTATAGACAATTTAGCAGGTGTTAAACATACACTAAAGAAAACAATCTTTTGTGTATGAACTGTGTGATCTTTGTGATTCACATTTTGGCATACAGTAATTATCAGATGCATGCTTGCAGGTTACGTTTTGTGATGACTGTGTTGCTATGGTGTCCACATGTCTTCATTGATTAATTGAAACGTTCTCTAAAAGTAAGACTAAAGGCCTGCTTTACGGATTGTCTTTAAGATGAGGTTAAATGTGCACTGAATCATTAATGTTAGTGATGGGTCCAGTACTCCATTTATCTCACTATAATAGGGTGAGATGCTGTGTGCTGCTTTTCTCTTTAAATTCACAAGAAAGCACTTATCTTGAGTTTGAGACATGAAAAAGTATTCTAATGTAAGATGCACACATAAGTCTTTTATTCCATTAAGCTAGCTGAGATGATCGGCATGTAGTCCAGACGTCTCTCAAATTATCAGCTTTGTTCCTAAGCTTTTAGACCATTTAGAATCACTATTTCAAGATGTGAATCAGGGCTTTCTGACAAGCACCTTACAAGTAAATTACATTCATTTGCAATTACTACTCCCATGACGTGCCCTTATGATGCCTTCCATGTCCAAAAAAAAACGACAGACGCATGCACTCACCTACACATGCACACTCACCCAGACATCCTGTACACTCACTTCAAAAGTCCCCTATTTAATCTGCTTAGAATTGTGCTTTGAACCATCTGTTATTAAAAACAGAATTTCTTGATGTTATAAAGGTATGATGAGTATAAATTAATGTGCTAATTGGTTCATTTATCAAGCCTCAAATTATTATGTACCCCAGTTATGTATTTGTGCGTTATGTGGAGTAACCTTTCACTTCCTCTGTGGTTTCAGATGCACTGTGAGGATGCAGTGATGTCACACGTTTGGCTATTTCCTCTTTGCATGACATCTCTCTCTCTCTCTCTCTCTCTCTCTCTCTCTCTCCCTCCCTCCCTCCCCTCCCCCTGATGTATCTCTTTCTTACTCAACAGAAACACATTTTTAATTTTTCATTAGCAACCACAAACTGGTACAGGTATGCTTAAACTAGTTAACGCATGATGATGATTTACATCACACAATGACATAACTCCATTTTTTCCAACTCTGACTCAGCATCTTTCTATCATCTTTTACTATTTACGGGCTTTCAAAATTTCCCTTCATCACTACACTACTAGCACTTCGTCACTGCACTACCTAGTAATTCTACGCATGACAGCTGCAGATAGAGATATGCAGTGGCATTGTCTTAGATATTTGGGGAGGAAGTTTAAAACCACAAGTAAAACACATGTTTATGAATCATACACAAAGAAAGATTCTGCTGTAAAATGATCATGTGTTGTAGCGAGCAGTGTAAGCTTAAAGTGTTTAAGAACGTTATGTCAAAACCATGAATATACAATCTTTTTCAGCCTAGAGACCCTCGGCACTTCCTGTATTTTCTCACTAGCTGCACCTGATCCACTGTTTTGGATTTGACACACCAGGTCAAATGTCAGCACAGACGACCACCCTTGAACCAGAGCAGAATGAAAACACCAGCCCGGTGGTGTGAAACAGTAATGTTATGTCTTGGATACGGAGGGAGAACAGTGGGGCATGGTATAGTGCCGTCTCAGCTTCTCATACAAGGACAAAAGACTCGGCCATACTGGTGTATCAGGGCTAATGTTGGCCCTCCCTTGTCCACACATAAGTATTCTCTAATACTGTGTTTCTATATTATTTTTATTTTTCTACGTGTGTGGGGGACTAGGGTGGTGGTGGTGATGTGTCTGTGTGGTGTGTGTGTGTGTGTGTGTGTGTGGGGGGGGGTAAGTTATGGTGGTGAAAGTGTACTGTGGAACGTGCTTAGTGTGTCTATAAAAGTGATCTGCAGTGTGGTGTTCAACCTATCCTCCTGTCTCTGGTGCTCTATAACAGGTGAGCATACATGTATGAGCAATGAATACATGTATTCAGTTGGGACCCAGCTAACTCACTAACTTTTTTTAATCCACAATGCAGCAAAGGGGAGTAAACACTCTGTGCAGGGGAAGAGGGAACAACCTACGCACCTCATGACGCATAGCCCTACATCACTGTCTCATATCATGCCTTCACCATCTTAGTCAGCATTGGGCTTTTGGAACACAACTCAAGTCTATCCACTCAGATTACCAGGGATATACAGTACGTTAAGTGACTTAACAAGCCAGGCTGTGCAGTGTTAAGTGATTCACCTACACTTTTACCAGTGTGGAACAACCACCAAGTCAGCTGTGTTCAGGTGGAAAACAAAAACAAACACCAGGACGTTTTGGTCAGTCCACAGTGTCAAGTAGGTCCGTTAAAGGTCTTGAGTGATGTGAGTAGGGAAACTGGGCTATTCAGAGCACATAGCAGGGGCATACTGTGAAAGAATGAGTCATACTGCTGAACCAGGGTGGAAAATTACAGCATTTGCATGGACCAGAATAGCATTTAATCTCTTTGTAAATTCTCTGACAACATACATCCACAATTCATGAACATCAATATAAGCCTATAGGCAGTGGACTGTACCTTCACTGGCACCAAAAGACAGCAGGACTAACCACCAAATGATCACTTTACATAACTCATGGATCCTCAAAAAATAATTAAAACCAAAAAAAAGCATTCATTTACAAAGAATATCACTTTAAAACGAGTTAGGTGGAGGCAGTAAGGGTGTAACATCACTGTAAAGGGGAAGCAAAAGACTTTGTGCCAAATAGGTGGCACAGACAAAAAAAGAGTGGGTGAGCGAAAAAGTGACAAGAGAAAGAAAATGACATGCTGTCAGCCCTGTAGTAGTTAGATATGGCTTAAAGAGGGGGTGAATGTGAAACAGAGCGAGACCAGATCGCAGAAAGGGAAACCCCACAGCCGCTTTCCTGCGTGTACAGTCATAGTACATCAGGGGACTCTGAGTAGAGCCTAGCCTGGGCTATAAATGTGGTTTTACTGTTCCACTGAAGCATTTCCTGTCTGTAGGGATGCCCCGAATATCGCCTCTTGCCACGTTCCGTTCTCTCTACAACTACTCTCGTAGCACTTCCTTCCTCTCTTTCACTCTCTCTATCTCATCATGCTCTCTTTCTTACGTATGCCTATCCTTACTGACTTACAAAGAAAGATGTGTTTCTTTTTTCCCTTTCTCTCTTGTCTTTCTGTCTGCTGCTGCCATTATGAATGATCGGTTGGGGGTGCTCATGAAGAGTCCCTAATTAAGAAAAGTTTAATTCAGTGGAAATTAGCCCATGTCATGAAACAATAAAACCCTGCAGTTGGACTTTTTCTTTCTGAAGGAGGCAAATCTGTTTCATTACATCAGCTATCATCTAGTTTGATTTTTAACCTGGTTAGTGGGTCCCAACCGCCACAGGACCCATTAAGTTTAATACACATTTTATTTTACATGATTTTTCTGCCACACCTCTGTTTAGGCATGTTGGTTTCAGATTATGTTTGTGATTCTCATGAGAAATAAATTCCTTAAGCCAACATTTGCGTATTGGGAGATGGGCCTTGCCAATAGTCCCTTTAGTCTGTAGAAAACAGGAATGGAACCAAGTTTACCCTTAATGTGATGTCTCAAACTTATGTGCAGTATTAGGGACATCATCCAGATGGAGCATATACTAGTAAAAATAACTAACTTACTAACTAGGCATGCATGGCTTTAGTTCTGAGATAATGCCGTCTGGGAGTATGGTTAATCAACTGAGACACTCTGTGAAGTGGATCCAGTTCTGCTCTGGTGCAGTTATAACCCCTGATAACCTCAATTCTACCTTATTGAATTCAATATTAATCTGTAAGGGTTGTGTAAAGGTCACACAAAAGTATATGATCTAAAAGGTAAAGTATGTTATAAGCCCTTAGTTTAATTTGAATAACTCCCATCACACACATATCAATATGGGAGACCATATCAGTTCTGAAAATAGCCTGATATGGTTTGGGACTCAGAGATGTGCCATTGTGGGCTGCCAAGTAGGCTATATCATCTCCCTTCATTTGTTTAATTATTGTTACAGCTTACATGGATATATAAGGCTGCTTTAAAAAGTAATTAACGAACATATTTAATTAGAGATTACCCATCACAAATAGTACACTTTATAGGTTCACCTAACTTTGCTCAGTGTATCAACAGCGACAGCCATGTGAATTGGAATCTGACAGCAGCCTGTGGTTACTAGGCAACACAAAAACTCTGTCGACCAATCAATGGTCTCGAGCAGCGCATTGATACCAGCAAATAGAACACAATAATGTATTTTTCAATTCTGAAGCCTCCTACGTCGACGAAGGTCTGAACAAATATCAGGTAAATGCAAAAATATATTTACTGAAAGAAAAGTACGTCGTTTGTTCCTTATTCTTTCATAAACCTGAAATGTGAAAACGGACGCTTTGCTTAATCTAGTGCGACCTGGTGGCAGTGGATGTCGTACTTTGTGCTAGTTGCTGTTCGGCTTATAAGAAGGCGTCCCTTTCCCTGTTGCCCAACAGTTCTTGCGTGTATTTAAACGAGTGGACTAATGGATGAAGGAACGCGTGCAAACGTCTAACATCTTTATTTTGATCATTTTGAATGATTTGAGAAGATCGATTTCAAGTAGGTAGCCACCATGCTTTTTTTCTGTGGATGTTTGAGTTCCACCATGGTGTTTGTGGAATGTGGTGTAAAAATCGCTTTGCTAACTTTGTGTAACTTTTTATATACTCTGAATTTAGTTACGTTTTGGCATTGTTTGATGAAGGACTTTGATTTGGTAGGTCATATATGAAGTTTGCCACATAGTTAGTTACTTTTTGGGTGCTCGAACTTTACTTGGAAAAGTCACATGTCTGGCTTAAATTTCGTTTGCAAGCCGAAATGTTAACGTTAGCTTTCATAGTGCACGGCTCCTTTATATAACATCACCCAGACCAGACATTCTGAAAACCTCCGTGGATTCCTCTTAAAAATTGTGAAATTTGTTTGAATTTTGTCTTTTTTCAAACAGTTAACGCTACATCACGCATATTTATTGAATTTCAATGTGGCGTAAACCACTACCCCTACCACTACCCATGTCCTTCGGTTAGGTTTCGGTGTTCATTTAGCTGTTTTTAAATCTGGGAAAAAAACATGCCTTTCTGGGGAAAGTCCTTCTGTCCATGTAGTTTTAAGTATTATATTGACTGTTAAAACTAAAATTGCCCAGGCAAACAAGGGAAGTGGTGATGGTTTTGTAGCGTTGGCCAAAGACGATTCATCTGCTCCTGTGTGCGTCCCTGCTTATGAATGCATTTTTGCTGTTTAGTTCTCGATTGTTGATGAAAGCGTGTGTTGTTCTGGAAAGTGGGGTCATTGTTGCTATTTTGTTTGGAATCACTACAGAAAGCCGAATTACAAGCTCTGTTCGTGTGAACGTTTATCTTGTCAAGTGTTTTTGTGTTTGTTATCGGTGTACGATAAAAATGCCACATGTTCCAATTTTGACAATTTTGTTTTAATTTAAAGCTAAACCCGTCTTGACCAGGTCCTGTTACTTTAGTTCACATGTCGCTAGAAGCTTTGTCATACATAGTAAGTGACGTCACTATAGTGTTAGAACATTTTGCCTTTTGCTTCCAGTGTTGTCATTGTGAAAAGATCTACGTGCTTTTATAATTGCGTTCGTCTTGGAATAACTCTCAACCCCTACCCCTCTTCCCCTTTTTCTTTTCTCTCTCAACTCCAATTTAATCGCAGTTCATTCAAAGAATCGGTGAAGACTGCAAAACGATGGCAGAATCCAACATCTGTGGGGAAGGAGGCAGTAGTGACAGCAGCAGCAGCCCGTCGTCACACAGCGTGCTCACCTGTGAACAGGTGAGCCGGCTGCATGAAGTGCTGACGGAGGTGGTCCCCGTGCATGGCAGGGGCAACTTCCCCACGCTGGAGGTGCGGCTGAGGGACATCATCCAGATGGTGCGCTCCCGCCTGGAGGAGCGCGGCATCCGCGTGAAGGACGTGCGCCTCAACGGCTCCACCGCCAGCCACGTGCTGGTGCAGGACATCGGCTGGAGCTACAAGGACCTGGACGTGATCTTCCGGGTGGACTTGCAGCGCGAGGCCGAGTACCAGCTGGTCAAGGAGGTGGTGCTGGGCACGCTGCTGGACTTCCTGCCTGAGGGCGTCAACAAGGAGAAGATCACGCCCATGACTCTGAAGGAGGCCTACGTGCAGAAGCTGGTCAAGGTGGCCACGGAGCAGGACCGCTGGAGCCTCATCTCGCTGTCCAACAACAACGGACGCAACGTGGAGCTCAAGTTCGTGGACTTCATCCGCCGGCAGTTCGAGTTCAGCGTGGACTCCTTCCAGATCGTGCTGGACTCGCTGCTGGCCCACTACGAGGGCTTGCCTGAGGGCTCGGTGGAGGAGACGGAGGCAGTGGCTGGGCCCCTGTGCCCTACCGTGGTGGGCGAGAGCGTCTACGGGGACTTCCAGGCGGCGCTGGGCCACCTGCGCAACAAGCTGATCGCCACCAAGCGGCCGGAGGAGATCCGCGGCGGCGGCCTGCTCAAGTACTGCAACCTGCTGGTGCGCGACTTCCGGCCCACGGACGAGGACGAGTTCAAGGGGCTGGAGCGCTACATGTGCTCGCGCTTCTTCATCGACTTCCCCGACCTGGGCGAGCAGCAGCGCAAGCTGGAGGCCTACCTGCAGAGCCACTTTGTGGGCGAGGAGAAGAGCAAGTACGACTACCTCATGATCCTGCGGCGCGTGGTCAACGAGAGCACCGTGTGCCTGATGGGGCACGAGCGCCGCCAGACGCTCAACCTCATCTCGCTCATCGCCTTCCGGGCGCTGGCCGAGCAGAACGCCATCCCTGACGCCTCCAGCGTCACCTGCTACTACCAGCCCGCCCCTTACGTGCGGGACGCCAACTTTAGCAACTACTACGTGGCCTCCTGCAGCCAGTCCATTCCCACGTGGCTGCCGTGCAACTGATACAAGGGGGGCACTGGACACCGCCGGCGGCAGCGTCGGAAAACGGATTGTAATAAACAACAAAAAAAAAGAGATAATCTAACAAAGTAAACAAAAAAAGTACAAATGGACATCCTCCCCCACGCTTTACCAGAAAAAAGGAAAAAAAAAAAGATGGAGGTAGACGGGATGTGCTGGGGAAAAAAGAAGACATGGACTGCTATCCTCTGTAGGCATAAAGGATATATTTAAAAGGACGTGTTTGTTTTTTTGTTTTGGTTTGTTTTTTTTGGTGGGGGGTCCGGAAGGAGGACCCTGAACCCCCCACTCTCCCCATGTTCTCATTTCTCCCCTACAGAGGCTGACTGGAGAGCAGTGGATCCAGAGTGACATTTTAGAGCTTGGATTACATGTTTTCTTAAAAAAAAAAAAAAAAAAACCCTTGTCTCAAATTTGTGTTTTTGTGTTGGACTTTGCTTCTTTTTTTATTTAAAAAGAGGAACATGAAAAGGTTATGCCTATTTGGGGGGTCATATCACATCAAGCATCCAGACTTGAGAGAAATGGTTGTTTTTTTGGCTGTAGTGCCTTATGTCCTACTCTGCTTGCCATATGATGTGCCTGTGGTCCAGCCACTCGAGGGGGAAAAAGAGAGAGGAGCATTTTGTAGTGTTGAAACTGATTACTTGCTCCCCTTTTGGTGTGTAAAAAGAGAAAAAATGGGTAGAAAATTGTAACCAAAAAAAAAAAGAATTAAAACAGAAAAACTTAATGTAATTTGGAGGGAAAAAAAGGAAATGTTAGATTAATTTCCCACAAAAAAAAGTAAAAAAATGATTGCAGATGCCAAGGTTTATCGAAAGGAAAGTTTTTCTTTACAGTGATGAGAAGGCCTAGTTGTCACCCCGTTATAACATTTTGGGGTCCTGTTTTAAAGAGACTCCACGAATTCTCTCCTTAAACTTTGACCTGTGATGCTAAGCATCATGGGTAATAGGGGACAAAAGGAAAAAATACCTTCTCTTGATTTCCCTTAAAAAAAAATTATAGTCTCAAATGTGAATAGGAGGTCACTGGATGGCTGTTTTTTGAACTCGAAGAGAATGCACGCAGTATTTAGTTTTTTTCTAGTAATGAAGAAGGCTACCATGAGTGTCTTTGTGTGGAGGGCGTCTGTGCTGCCATCACACACACACCCACCGCCCTCTTTTGACAGTAAATGTGTTAAGGCTCTGGAGTTTTTTTTTGTTTTGTTTTTCTTTCTTTTTTTTTGTGTTTTTTTTTGTTTTGTTTTTTTTTTTACGGTTCAGCCAATGGTCTAAAAGGCAAGACTCTGTATTTGCTCTTAGTGTCTTTTGTCTTGAGAATGAGGTGGTCATTTTTTTTCTGTCTTCTGCAGCAGTAGGAGAATTTAGAATATGCTTCTGCATTACTGGAAGGGGTGCGTGTAGGTGTTGGGTTTCGGTGTCTGCCTGCTATTTCAGTAGAAGTGTGCAAGGGGGATAAGTCTTCCCTTAAAAGGATTCCCGATTAAAGCTCGGCATGCTCTGGACACCCCCAGTTGAGTAAGTGCAGCTCCTGACGCGCGGCCTGTTTGTAAGGGGAACCCTCAAGCCCACAGCCAATCGGAGAGCTCACTGCTGGGCCTAAATTTACCCCCTCATGCCCCCCTTGAGGGAAGGAGGCCTGGGGTGACACGGAGGTTGGTGGGGTGAAGGCGAGGGGTGGGTTGGTGTTCACTGGTGTAGCAACCAATGAACAGAGCCACCTGGCTGCGCACCCACCCACTCTCCAGTCGACTCGCTGCTCTGGCACTCTTGATGTGCACGTGGACTGCAGCCTTCGTACCCTTTTGTGGCATTTGGGGGGGGGGGGGGTTGTTGGGCAGGGTAGTTGCCGAGAAGAGAGGAAGTGGAGAAGCCACATGTGGCATACCATAGCTTGGCAAGGGGACATTCGTGGAAAGCCTTTTCCAACTTTGGTTGTCAGGTCAATGGTGAAGTGGGAGGGCAATTGTGAAGACATCTGACTTGTCTGGTGGAAAGCTACTTCAGTAGATCAGACCACGATGAGGATAATTAACCAGCCCTTTTGAATGGACTTCCGAGATGGAGTTTCCCCTGGATATTGGAAGTTAAATCCAGAGCGGGTTACGTGACTGCTCATTTAGATGTGTTGACCCCAGGTCTTTTGTGGCTTTCGGATTTGACCGTTCACCCACGTGGCACGCCACCATGTTTGTCTCTCTCTCTGTCTGTTCTCCTCCTCTCTCTCTCTCTCTCTCTCTCTCTCTCTCTCTCTCTCTCTCTCTCTCTCTCTCTCTCTCTCTCTCTCTCTCTCTCTCTCTCTCTCTCTCTCTCTCTCTCTCTCTCTCTCTCTCTCTCTCTCTCTCTCTCTCTCTCTCTCTCTCTCTCTCTCTCTCTCTCTCTCTCTCTCTCTCTCTCTCTCTCTGCCCCCAACCACCCCTTTGCACTATCGTTCTGTTCAGTTCTATTTTTGGCCCATTCACAGAAGTGCCAGGGTGGCTTCTTGCCGTACTTACGTAAGCCCCCACCACCCCCAACATCTGCCATGGTCTCACCACTTTTGCCCCTCCAACCCCCCTACCAACACCTGACACCACCACCCCTTGGTGGCTCCTGGGCAGTGCCTGTCCTATCCAGGCAGATAAATTGGCCTGTCCCTGTGCTCCCATCTCTTATCTGAACTCCACAGACGGTGCGGGGAGGGGGAGGGGGGTGATGTGGTGTGGTGTGCAGGGTCGAGGTCACACTAGCCCAGCTGCATGCATGTCACAGCATGCACACACCCATGACAACGAGAGGTGGCTCTATGCAGGGCCAGGTTTCATTTGGGGTTGGTGGTTGGTTGTATGTACAGGTGATTTGTAGTTTTTGTTTTGTTTTGTTTGTGATTGTGGACCAATGTGTGTGTGTGTGCTGTTAGTGTGACTTCTTGTTGTGCACTTTTTTTGAAACCATGAAGGATTGTGTGGAGGTGTTGATCACAAGACACAGGTAGAGGGAGGAAGGGAGTGAGCGTGCATGTGTGTGTTGTGTTTGTAATCATACTGATACAGGCCCTATTGAGTCGAGGGGTAAGTAATTGAATGTTCATCTCGAGTGCGGACTTGTATAGCAGTGGATTTTGTGTTGAAGAATGTGGAGTTAATTTATTGTTTCCTTATGTTTGTTCCCCCTCTTATTTTTGTTTTTTTTTACCCCCACATCCCAGCCCCTCAGCTTTGGCAATTGCCAATGTTTTCCTCAAGTCCACATCGTAATGCCAGTCCAGTATTTAGCTGCTGAAATGGTTTTGTCTAGTGAGAAATTCATCTGGTTTGCCACCTTTACTATGAAGTGCAGGCTGACACCACCCCCCTTACTGCACTGAAAACCGGAGTGTGTGCCTGATCTAGTGTGAGGAATGTTTGACTACATCTTGTTTCTGAATATGCCCAATGTTTAGTAGCACTTTAGAGGCTATACGCCTACTCTACTCCACGTGTGTGTGTGTGTTTGTGTGTGAAGCCTGTGGTGTGGGTGATTGTAATTTGGATCTCAGGGAGGTGGGGATTAACTGAAGGGCTATGATGTCCCACAGGCGCTATGTGTTTGTTTTCATTTGACAGGAGCTTCTGTAGGTCCTTCAGACATTTGTGAAAACTATTCCTATTCTGTACTCTAATGCCATGTCAGTGGTCACTTTTTTTCTCTCTGCCACTTTTATGAAGTCAGTGACGCCCCATTCTGCACTATAAAAAGCCACCATAACTGCTCCAACTGTCTCCAACTGTGACACGGTGAAACCTGTTGAGAGTAAACAAAGTGTGTGTGTGTGCGTGTGTGAGTGAGAGAGGAAGGGAGAGGTAGGGGCGTAGTACACGTTTAAGTATAAGGTAGTATGTTTTATCTGTCTTCAGGTACACTGCCAGTATGATGAGCCCCAGTCAAATTGAAGTTTAGCTGTGTGTGTGTAAGGGGGTAAAGAGGTGTGTGTGTGTGTGCGCGCACGCGTGGAGGAGGGGGATCCAGTTGGGTATCAGAGTACTGATATCTGCCATGGGTGCCTCAATAGAAACAAGATGCATACCCTGTCCGAGAAGTGGACTAGTGTTGAAGTGGTGTTTAAAAGATATATTTTACTTAGACATTTTGATTGTGTGTGTGTGTGTTGCTCTCTTTCTTGCCTTAAAATTCTGCCTTGTCGCCACTGGTTCTTCTCTCCAGCTCTGCTGTAATTCCACACATTCTTGTCAGACTTGACTTCTTTCTTTTTTCTTTTTTTTTTTTTTTTTTTCCTTCATCTCTCTCTTACCTTCTATCTGTTTCCCATGTGCTGGTGGATGAACGTGTTCCTTATCTTGATCTGGACGCTGTACAGAAGCGTGCATGGTAGCGTTGCTGATGTTTTCTTTTTCTTGCTGCTGGTTCCGTGGTGAAGCAAGGGTTGGGGTGGGGGGGTTGAAAGAAAGAAGAAAAAAAAACAGGCTCTTGCTTTGCTTCAGTCCGACGTGATTGTTGATTTTGTGTTTTTAGTTTGTCATGCTGTTTACCAGTGTGGCTGAGCCCAGTGGGGAAGTCTTACTAGAAGTGAAGGTGTTAGAGGTACCGCTGGGCCAGCAGTCTGCATTTGTTGTATACAAAGTTGTGGTTTGACAGAGTTTGACAGCAGGTTGTTACACTTTTTTTTTCCTGTTGTGTGTGTGTGTGTGTGTGTGTGTGTGTGTGTACATGCGCGTGTGCACTTGTCAGAGAAAGCCTGTTTATTTAACGTGAAAGATGCCGCACTATTAGATATACATATATATTTTTTTTCTTTCTTTTTTTTTTTTCTTTTTTTTTTTTTTTTCAATGGTAAAATACAGAATATGAAGTGCCTCCGGTCTGTGTGTGTGTGTGTGTGTGTGTTTTTCTCTTCTTTTTGACAACAATGATGTTGACTATCATTATGCTACTTCATTTTTTTCAGCACTTTTACCTCATTTAAGTTTTCCTTGGGATGAAACTGTACATCAGGAAAATGTGTATGCAGAGGAAATACAAAAAAAAAGATTAAATAAAGAGTTAAAATTCAAATTTGTCGTTTGTGTTGCGTGATTTTGGGGGGAAGGGGAACAAAAAAAAGCAGGGGAAAAGGAACATGACTTCATAACTAGCCTGCTAAATAACATCCTGAATAATATTGTGTTAATTGCTTGCCTCTTGCCAGTGAGGACGATGTTGCTCCAATGCGGCCTTACATAAACTGAACAGATGAGAACATTTGCTTTAAATGCAGTGAGGTGTTCATTTCAATCATTAATTTTCACTTGTTACAGATCTTAATCCTCTTCAGTAAGCACGGGGTGCAACTATAATGACCTGCCCTCTGGACTACCATTCTTGTTGTTTACATTGTTGTCATGACAACAGTGACAGACCAGTGGGGATACAATACAAAGGTGGTTAAGCAGCAAACCTGGTTTATTTAACCCAGAGCTAGTCATAAACCTGAGGGAACAAGAGCTTGTTGACATTTGTTTAGAAGATGAACCCAGGCTTTTCTGCTAACAGGTTTACACTTTTGTCTTTGTTAACTACACCTCGGTTTATCACTGAACCTATTTTGTAGTATATCTCACAGACACTCAAACCTTCCCAAACTACACAGGCCTAAGCATTTACACAAGGCCTTGATGAGAGGTTTTGAATTTTCTCTACAGTCTTAAATGTTTTGACATGTAACAAAATTATTTGGGAAGTTTCTGGTGAACATGTGTTTTTTTATGTAAATTTGTGTGGGTTTTTTGCCTTTCTTTGCTGGTCATTATCACTGCCACACTACTCTCCTCTCTCTACCACCCAATGGGTTATGCGAATTGTTGGTGGAGAATGTGTGTATACTTCCTGTTCATAACGTTTACTTTGCATGGCACTGCACAGCTGTTTAGCAGCATCAGAAGATTTTTTTATATTTATTTCTTTAGGTTATTGTTTTGTGACTTTGCTGAGAGGGGATATGCAAATGTGTTTCTCTTTTGTTGGATGTGGGTTTCATTTCTATTGTGTTTTTGGCGTATTCAAAAAAGGGACTCGTCCCACGCACTCTGCCCAGGGCCACAGACAGGAGACCATCTGCTTCTCTCATCCTGGGTGAGATTCTGCTGCGGATGACGGTGCACTTAGTTTGCAGCCAGTTTCGGATCAAGGCATTAAAAATAACCAGCTTGGCTCCCTTACCCCAACCCCTTACCCCCCAACGCCCCTAGCTGTAAACACATTGAACTTTGTGTGGGAGTTGGCCATCTCCCCAAGAGATGACCCGTGCACTTCACTGACATTTACAATAGTCAAAAAATGTCTGGGCCATCAGCTCTTAACACAAACAAGTGATTTTGTCACTAACAAAAAACAATATGTACAGTAGAGCAGGATATCTGTGAACATTACCACAACCACCACCCTTTACAAAAAAAAAAAAATAGCTACAAACAAACGCATTAAGATATACACAAGCAGATCATTCGCAACATATGGCTGTACATTAGCATTAAGTAGAGTGTCTGTGAACATGGCCACAAATGAGGATCACCATTTAATAATAAAAGCTACAAGCCAATGCATTTTGAAACACGCCACATGGTTCCCAGCCACATGGCGAGTGCAGTAACTCTCCAGTGTCACTCCAGCGGAACTGGAGGGCCTGGTGTGCGTCGCTGTGTAAGGCAGGCAGGTATAAATAGTGCGGCAGGGGCTACATGTGCCGTGTCCCCGTAATGCGGCCTGGTATAAATAAGGTGCTTGTCACATAGCTGCTTCCTGGTGGTGCCTTCGTGGACTGAGAGCTCAGGGGTGAGGGGGTGGGGGCTTGGGGGGCGGGGGGGGGGGGGGGGGGTGGTAATGAGTGGTGGCGCTGCTTTTTTGGAGGGGCTGTGTCACTCTCAGTGGCATCTTTATATGGTTGCAACTATTTGAAGTGGAACGCATAACTCAAATTCCAGTACAGGCCGTAGTAAAGCCAAGTTCCTGCGCGTGCATGTCTGTATGTGCCTGTGTGTGTGAAAGGTCCACTTATAGTTTCCACGATTTTGCAGAAGCTAGTTGTGGCCCGGTAACGATGGACACCATTTGGACATTTTGTGTGTGTGTGTGTGTGTGTGAAGGATCCACTTATAGTTTCCATGATTTTGCAAATGCTAGTTGCATGGTAACGATAGACACTTGGGCATGTGTGTGTGTGTGTGTGTGTGTGTGTGTGTGTGTGTGTGTACACAAGAGACAGAGAGAGGGAGTTTGTGCAATAAAAGCAATACAAAAGCATCTCTGTCATGATTTCAAATACAGAGAGATATAAAGAGAGAGGTGTGGTCCTTGTATGTCAATTCAGATGAGGTTAATGTATGAAAGAAATGAATGAAGTTAAATGAAATGCATAAATCTGAGAGACAAGAAAAAATGTGTGTCGGTGTGTTTGTCTGTGTGGGAGGTGTGTTTGTGTGCATGTGTGTGTGTCTTGGTGTGCCTGTGAGCAATGGAAGACTTGAATGTAATGTTAGTCACTCTCTACCACCACCATCCCATTTTTTCCACATTGATTGCGCCGCAGTAAAATGTGGTGAATAAAGCTGGGTTGCCATCCATAAAGCCATCTTACGGGAACACAATGTTAGGTATGCCGCGATGACTAAAGGCACACCACCAGAGCAGCCCCCTACACACACACACACACACACACACACACACACACACACACACACACACACACACACACACACACACGTGCACACAGATGCACACGGAGATGGTTTTTCCATCTCGTTTTTGATGGTCTCCACGTCTGCAAGCCTCAGAAGAACGATTTATGGCGTCAGCTGGAATCTGAGACCTGTGCCTGTCTCTCTGGATTCAGGTTCTCCCCTTGATGGCCCGTGGCACTTTTCTCTGCTTGATATCAGGCCTTGATTATAAATTCCCAAATGGCTGCATTCGAATGTTAATGAATAGCAGAATTTCTTTCTCTATATATATATGTGAGAGAGAGAGAGCGGAAAAGATTCAGAGGTGGCGAGAAAGAGAGAGAGCAAAAGAAAGAGAGCTATCCTATTAAAAAGACACCATTAGGCTGGAAGTTACATTTACCCTGCCTCTCTCTCTTTCTCTAAATGCCCCCCATGGATCTGGCCAGTTAGCCAGTAGCCAATAGTAGCTAGCGTGCAGCCAACAATGCCTGATTTCTGGAATAGTACTGCTAGAGATATGGTGGGGAGACAATGGAAAACTAGCACACAGCAGAATGCCTAGTGGGGGGTTGGGTGCTAGGGGTGGCAGAGACGGGTTAGGAAGAGGCGTTTGTTTTAGTTTAACACTGAATCATTTCAGTATTTAAGTCGCTACACATTACAGCATCCCTCAAAACACATAAAACACAGAACACCTGTTGAGTGTGGAAGACCCCCTGCCAGGCCGCACTGTTTTATATTTATACAAAAAGCACACGAAAATATTCGCACGTCCACTCCAACTTCCCACAACAACCCACACACTCACCACCAAACAATAGAGAACCCTAAAATATCATTAACCACTTTACAGCAGAGAGAGGAATCTCTCTCAGTACATAACATGATTGTGGTATGTAACATCTGCAAAAGTCATACACATTATGTTACTATTATTATGAAGTATTTTTGTGTTTTTTTCTCCCCTCTTCATGTTACTAGACGATGAACCCCTCTAACGCTGTGGCTTCATTCTGGCTAGGGCCTGGTCTTCATGTGGTAACAGTGGTCTGGTCTGTGTTTCCCTTTTCAATGCTGTCCTATAGGCCTACGTACTTCACAATGCCTTTGTAGATGATCAACACACCAACAGACTGTGTTTTGCATCAGGACCCAACATCTGGCCATTTATTTCAGAGGAAACCGTGATCTCTATGTTGTAGGCTATGTATGTGTTTTATTATATAGATATTGTGAACAGATTTTTTAGCATGAATAATGGCTCTCCCTTTTTGTGCTGGCCAGACAAAGCGGTACTTCAACTCCACTCGCCTTTTTTGTTGACAGACCACATGTGTCCATGTGCATCACATGCACAAACAAACAAACACACAAACAAACAAAGAGGTCCACAAGCTAACACTAGCCATCAAAGCCATGCAGTTTTAGACCAGGCCCAGTCTTGACATATGCTTGGTTCGTTCCACTGTCACCAAAGGTCTCCCAGCCCGCCTCCACAAGTGGGACAGAAATGCGAACTGTGTTTTATCACAGATAACATCTGAATGGCTGTGCTTTTGATCCGAACGCATACGCAAAGGACTTCAGAGACAGTCAGCGACTGTGATGAATGTTTTAATGGTGAAGAAACAGTCCCTGTTAACTGAGTTGGACAGCCATCAGAGACGTGTGGTTAGGGGGAAGGATTTCAATGGGACACACACTGGGGTTGTGTTACACTGTGAGCGAGCAGCCAGCTTACTTGAGTTGCACTTCTGTGGCTAAACACAGTGTGTGTGTATGTGTGTGTGTGTGTGTGTGTGTGTGTGTGTGTGTGTGTGTGTGTGTGCGTGTGCGTGTGCGTGTGTGTGTTGTTTGTGTGGAGGCAAAGTATGAGGATGTAGCTGAGTCATAGATCGGCCAACCCACTCATTTTCATAAACACACACACACACATGTAAAGTGTGTGTGGAATATTGCGCATGTGCATGTGGTGTGTGTGTGGGGAAGGGTGTTTTATCATGTGCTCACCAGGACTAGATGTCACACACACACACACACACACACACACACACACACACACGTGGGTGTGTGTGTGACCCACATGGTGAAATGCCCTGCAGCACACACTGGAACCAGTGGCATCTAGTCCTGGTGAGAAAGGCAGCAGCTTAAGCAAACTGTCCTCCTTGGGGCCTGAATGTGAACAAGCTGCGCAAACAGCACTGCTACACTCTCCACTCCATCACAGCTTTCTTTTATCTCCCACACATTTCTCCTCTCTTTCATTTCCTCTCTGATTCAATCATGCTCATTTAGCCTTTTGTTCTCTCATTTGCTCTGCTGTCCATTCTTCAATTCTTTTTCTTTTTTTCTTTTCTTTTTTCTTTCTTTTTATATTTCTTTTGTGTCTTGTTTCTTTTGTTTCTCTCTTTATGTCTCTTTCTTTCTTTCTTTCTTTCTTTCTTTCTTTCTTTCTTTCTTTCTTTCTTTCTTTCTTTCTTTCTTTCTTTCTTTCTTTCTTTCTCCCTTCCTTTCTTCTTTAAGACTTCTACCTCTCCTCTGGTTATCACCACCTCGTTATCACAGTACAGGCACATACTCAGACCCCCTCCTCACCCCTATGTTGCTTAAGCAAGTCTTGCTTTACACGCCCCACTCACACGCCTGCAGTGTTGCCTGTGACATAGACGCTTTCCTTTCATTTAAGATGACAATGACATACCTTGCCATTGAACTACAAGCTATTTTGTTTATATTGATAATAGTTTGTAGCGTATAACAAAGACCACTCGTCCCCTGACCTAAAATACGTACATTGCTATAATCCCACATAGATAAATCAACATTTAACATGTTTATAGCAAATCATTGTGCAGTTGCCTTCTCTCTCTGTACTGCTCAAGCTGTGAGATCCTGGCAACAGCATTGTGTCGGACCCCAAAGAGAACTTTTTTTTTTTATCTCTGACTGCGTGGTCACCCAGGCACGTAGTTGAAGAAGCATAATGAGCCCTTAACTGTACTGATGTTGCAAGACTCATACCTCTTAGTTATAGAACCCAGCTGTGAATAATTGTGTGGGTGTGGGAGAGTATTAGCCGGGGCCTGCCCACACTGCCTAGGATGCTGCATAGAATTTCGCGTTCAAGTCAGTCAGTCAGGTAGTATACAGAAGCATTTGAAAAAGACACCTGTTGATCCCACCTCTGAGAACTTCCTGTCTATGGGATCTTTGCCAGACCAAGCTCCGTCAATGTGCTTGGTCCGACAGCCAGGCTTGGGCAGTTTATTACAGTGCACTCATATGGTTGCATTATTTGCTTCAATAAAAAGAAACATATAATAGAACCATGTGCTTGGCTTCCCATGCAGTGGACATGCAGGCTGATGTCATACCGTGCCTATAACGACATTGTGGTTGTGTTGTGTTG
>CM050213.1:23772500-23855000 GCA_027475355.1 Coilia nasus | reverse complement strand
ACTTGTACTGAGAGGTACTGAAAGGGATCCAGTCAGGATTTGGCCAGGTCTTACAGCATTCTGATCAGATTTTGTGTCTTAGAGTCCTTAGAGACCTTCCTGATCTGTGGCTTTAGAAACCTTTGCAGGCTGTTTGCTGCTCGGGCATCCTACCGTGACCTTCAGTGGCCCTGTATGAGGACAATGCCCTTCCCAAAACTAGTTATTAACTAATTCCCTGAACTGGTATGCCAGAGGCTGGGTATCACTGGCTGATTTGGATAGACGAGTCTGTTAAATGATTAAATGTAAATGACTATGGAAATAAATTGAACTGGCTCTTAATACCGGTGCCTGGACCAGATGATTGTAATCAATGTGTCTTTTCTTAACTCTCAATTGTAAGTCTTATTCACTCCAATTAATGTAGACTTTTTTACTGTAAGGGGCGTAGTCCACTGAGATGGGAAGTCTCTCCTCATAAAGTAAGTCATGTGTTGGTTTTGGCTGTAAACCTTATAAAAGGTGGCTACACAAATAAGTATATCTCACCTCCTGAAGAATTGAAGCAATCAGATGGCTTACTGACTAAAGCAAATAGCCAGTTAAAAGTAGGATTTTAACTTTCTTTAGCCAAGTTTCCCCATCTCTGGTAATACATATGAGCACCCGATGTGTGTTGGCAGGTCACTTCTCACAATCACATGTCTATTTGCCCCCTAGTGGACAGCCAGCGCAAGTACAAGTTGACCCTGCTTTAACCCCTTTGCTCCCATCAGTATGGGCTGACAAGCTCAGCTTGATTCAATACGGGTCCAATGGGGAGCCGATCAGAAAAAAGGCTCTCTCTGTGCAACCCCACAGTGCCGCCTTAAGTGTTGGCGGAGGTGTTCTGCAGACCAGATGCCACAGAGGACACTTTCCTCTCTGAAAACAAGGTCTAAATAACATTTGGTGTTGAATGGTCTTCAAAGCGCTGCTGGTGGGAGCTGGCTAACTGCTAGGCTATTCCGCTATAAGCTACAATGCTTTGCCTTATTTGAAGGTCACAACTTGGTGAGTTCTAATTGTGTTTATTTTGGAGGGGAAAAGACTGAAAATCATTAATCGTATTTGCCCTATTCTTCCATACATTGTCTCTCAGAGACTGTCATGTGAGGGTGTGACTGACTCTATGTGTGTTTGTGGATGGGTTTGTGGATGGGTTTGTGTGCGTGCATGTGTGGAGGCTCACAGAGAAAGGCCATAAATCAGGAACAACTTTGTAACCAACACACGACCTAATCAGAACAAAATCTCAACCTGTTGTTTTTGTGTCATCATAATTTTCTTATTTATAGGTAAAAACATCTAAATTCCTTTGTGTATTTTTAAATGTCTTTCCATTCTAGTAATTTCAAATAAAAATGCACACACACACACACACACACACACACACACCCACACGCACACACACACACACACACACACACACACACACACACACACACACACACACACAAACACACGCACCAGGGATGGAAATTGGTACCAGCCACCTGCTGGTAAAATATGAAAGTGTCTTTTGAACAATTTGCTGTTGAGTGGCTGGTGAATTTTACCATTTATTTATAAGTGGCTCGTAAAGTTTCACATTTTGCAAAGTTAATTTACACCCCTGACACATACAGACACACACACACCCTTTACATCCACGGTGGATTCTTCAGTTCTAGAGCACTGATGGTGTTGTGTGTTCAAAGTGACATACCTCCACCTGCTGTATAATGTAACAGGTCAGTGGAGCAGGTAGAGCCTGCTGAAGTATAGATGAGGCAGAATTAGTATGTGTGTGTGTGTGTGTGTGTGTGTGTGTGTGTGAGGGAGAGGTGGGAGTATGCACACGGAGAACTAAACCAAGAGACCACCAAGTGTCTCACCACTGTACACGTGCCGCAGTAAAACACTTTAGGTAGTCCACATGTTCAACGATGTGTGTGAGAATGTGCTCATGCTACACCCTATAGGCCCATTTGTCTTACACTGTGTATATTAGTGTGTGTGTGTGTGTGTGTGTGTGTGTGTGTGTGTGTGTGTGTGTGTGTGTGTGTGTGTGTGTGTGTGTGTGTGTGTGTATATATGCATGTATGAATGCATTAGGAGAGGCTCCTAATCTGTAGGTAAACTGTCTAAATTGTGTCTCTGATCCTTGTGATCTTTGGAATAATAAATGAACTTAATAAATGAATTTAGAATTCTGAATACTCATTATTCGTGTGTCTCGGGTTTGTTTGTTTTAATTTGCATGGCTTTCTTTCCTTAACCTAAAGGTGAGCATGGCTATGAAACATTTTCATCCTTGCATTCTTTTCTCTCTGCCCCTTTTTATGTACCTTTGGGCCAGTATTTGTTTCGAATCCGCTCTTGCACTGACGGACATTGCAGCTTCACCAAAATCGCCCATGTGGAGCCATTGTATTCCGCCACAGCCTCGATACCCAGAGGGCTGTAGAGGGTCGATTCCAGTTGTTCTTCATTTGCACTTCACGGTCAGCATACATAGCGATATCATTTGAAGTCAATAAACAAGAGAAAAATACTGAGATGCTGTGCAAAAGAGCAAAGCCTGGGCTTTTTGATGGTATACGTATCTGTGCAATTAAGTGTTAAAAAAAATTAATTGAATTAAAAACTTCTACAGTTACAGTCTGTGTATAGTTATATGAACAGTCCACAGTCGCACAGGTATGACATGCATATCAAATTAAAGAGCAGAAACTGAGCTTTCAGATGGTACCAAACACTCCCTCCTGCACTGAAGTGATGGCGTAGATGAACGGAGATGAAATATGTAAAGCTACAAAACAACAATCATTAAATGATTCGCACAGATACAACACATACTGTATACCAAATGAAAAAGCAAGCTGAGCTTTCTAAAGATAGCAAACACTACCCTCATGCACTTACATAAATAAAGTAAACAAATGTTAAGCTATTTGTTCAGAAAAGAAGGTAAAGATTACAATTATTTCTGTCAGGCACACAGGATTTGGTTTTGAGTACTGGTTGTAAGTAGACCCTATTCCTAATTAAGTGTGCTTGGCTATAGGAGCACACTTATTCTTTTTAAGTAGTGTTTTTATTAGCCTAAGTTGTTTACTAGCTTTACTTATTGTTCTTCTTAAGTAGTGTTTTTTATTAAGTGTGTGTCTGAGAGCACACTTATTGCTGTATTGCTGTAGCCTAGTGTTTATTAAGTGTGCTTGCTCTGCCAACACACTTATTGTTCATCTTAAGTGGTGTTACTTTTTTTTTTTCAACGCTCACCCATTTTTTTTTGTCTCAACTACCAGACCTGGGGCTTTTCGAGATAGAGACGCCATTCCAACTCAGCCTGATCTGGGCACCAATCATTGTTTAAATGATTGCGCTACCCCGTCGTTCATTCGTTACTGTCTTTTTCTGCAATATTTTGTCCCATTGAAATGAATGGTAGAACACTCAGGCTGAAGGTGACGTAATGCTCTAGATGTTAGAGTGAGAGCTGTAGAGAAAAAACATGTTTGACTGAATGAAGTTAAAAAAATGTTAAAAGAGCAGAGACTTCAGGGCACTTAACCATGTTTTAAGACACTGCAGCCAGAGACGTAGAGCAATACTTTTTGTATGTCATGTTAAAGGGGAGAGATATCAGGGCACGAAGTTAAACAAACCCTTTCTCAACCCAAACAGAAAATCACCTTGTATCTTTGTCAAACTTTGATATATTAACATTAAACTAGCTATGAGTGTGTACGAGGGGAAGTTGAGGCTACTAGATATTGCCCAGGTGCCCAAGGCCCACGTGGACGAGTCCAAGTCCATCTCCAAGTTTAAGATTTTCAACACCAACAACCGGTGGAGGTTGCAGGAGCAGAATGCCATTGACATGGAGATCATCATCAACCCCAAAGTGAGAGAAGAGCGCACCCATTGACACGGTGCCATGCACAGAACAAGTCGCTATAACAATAACTGCTGTTAAGAATAACCACTGTAACAATGTGACTCTACAGCATACTTCAATTAGGTGTGTGCTGTTTTTAGGACCTTTGTCTGCTGAGCCTGTTTTGCCTAATGGGACTTTTGGGGAATTACATTTATTGCATTTGTGTACACCTCCAAACGTGTGCTATGGAGACTTGGTGGTGATGGTGGTAATGACAGATACACACCCAGACACAAATGCAGGTATGTTAATAACACAACATCACACATCTCTGGATCACTGGAGATGGAACTGTAGACCACACCCCTCATTCCATGACAAAAGGTCACATGACTCACCCATCAAGATGTGAGAGTCGTCAAGAGTCGTTGTGGTCACATGGTCCAAAGAATGAGAACTGCTTTGATGGTGAAGAGCAGTTAAACGTCCTGGGATGAGATCTCAAAGCAGAATGTTATGTAGCAGATAGATGATGACACATGCCCCTTCCTCTGTTCAAAGTTGGTTGTTCCAAATGGACATAGATGGCCTCCTTCACTCTTCTGTGTCCTCCTTGTCCAAGATGTGCACATTAGTGCCTTCAAAGGAGTGGTGTCCCTTCGCTTTTAGATGCAGATGTACTGCCTTTTGGATGAAAGGTAAAACGTCTAGCTGTAAAAAGAAGTCCAGTTGCTTACAACTTAGCTCCTTTGTCACTCTCCTTGCTCCTGTAGTGCATCTCATTGTCGTTGCTGATGAAAATTATATCATAAATATATGCTGGTACCAAAACAGGCCAAAGCACTAGCTACAGAACTGTTCTTCTTGTGTCCCGCTTCATAGGTCCAGACCTTTCATTACCGTCCATGTGTCCTTGGCGTCCTGTAGAGTATTCAGTTTAGATTCTTAGGACCCAACCTTTGTTAGTGCCTTTAGATGCCCGCCAGTTCTATATAATTATATGCATGCATCTGTGAGCTGTGCCCCAAATTACTGGGGTGGAGGTGTGGGGTGGGGTTGAATTAATATTTACCTGAAACTGAACAAACTGGTGTATCTGGCCACCCACACACCTTATCTCTGCAGGTGTGTGAGAATAAATTTGTGCATCGATTACCTTGATATGTTTATGGGCATGTGGTAGCAAAACCTGAATTTCTGCATCATCTGACTTAGTCATATTTTGGTTAAATTAAGTCTTCATGTGAAGCGTCATTACTGTACTACGGGTGCAGTTTCATACCCCAGCCTTGAGCATGCAGGTTGGGAAAACTCCCCAAAAGTGTCTTCTGGTAAAGTGTAAGGAAACACAAAGACTAGGGAAGGCCTTCACACCACGGAGGGGTGTACAGTACCACACGTGCTGCTATATCCATGTCCAGGGTTAGGGTTAGGGCTACTAGGGTTACTAGGGTTACCCTAACCCTAACCCGAGGTTTAAGGGTTAATTTTAATGAAAATTATGCGCGAGAAACACTTAATAATACACTGTGAGGCACAAACATGTGCATCTGTGAATGCGTGCAACACAAAGTCAGCACTGCAAGCATGGCAAAATATAGCCGGGGCTCACCCATACTGCCTGAATACATTGAATTTCGCGTTCAAGTGAAGTCAGTCAGGCCAACTTACCTATTCTTGCCTGTTCCTTTGCCCAAGACATTTGGCACCAATAGAAAAAGGCTATGCATATGTAATCAGAATCAGTGGTCTGATTTGTTGTAGCTCTGTCTAGTAGTACAGAGGCCCCCTTGTTTTTCAATCCTAGTGACGCTCCTTTGACAATGCAAATTAAGAGGCAATTGCCATGGCAGATTTAGACTTGGGACTATATTCTGGCAAATCACTGCTAGATATCTTATATATTATGTGCATTTTGCTTTTCCACACTGGGAAACATGTTTTAAGTTATGTATAAAGTCTTGCGAATGAAAAGCACCTGAGTATGAGTTATATTCTTCTGTCCGACTATTATTCAAATAATTCACCACATAGACGTATGCAATGTTGCCACCACTCAAAAACGTACAGCCCCCTCTTGCCACCCCATAAATATTTTTCTAGATCTGCCCCTGGCTGTGAGAGATGTCTTTGTTCCCTCGCACTGGTGTGTAACGCGAGACGACCAAAGCTTGAGGATGGAGACGTTAATTATGGCTTCTCCGGTCTTTTCTGGAAGCGGGCTGACTCCTAGGTGGGACCCAACAGGGATGGAAAATGTGACATGGATTGGTCATCCTCACACCTGTCACATATTAGCCTTTCTTCTCTTTCCTGTCCGACCACACTACCCAGTAGTCTGTAGCCCACTATACAAGTCATCTCAATCTTTTTAAATATTTAAACAGTTGAACTAATATGTTTTAAACTAGACATAAATCACATGTAAAGGCCACAAACATTAGATGAACAATAATTTGAATTAGTTACAGGCAAAATTTCATTGGTTGACACTGTCAGAGCCATCATGGTGATTAGCTGCCTGTATGGAGAGGATCTTTAGCACTAATTTGTGGCTTGTCTTCTCTTGATGCTACAACCAGGGAGAACAAACCTGAGATATACATATCGCTGGAAAATATTTGCTGCAGCCCTTGCCTCTGTTCAGAATGATATACAGTCTTAAAATATAAACTCTGCACTCATATATTATGTACTGTTCCTGTGTGTGTGTGTCAGGCAAAGGAGGAAAAATAATGGGCATGATTTCATCTAGTCACTTGAAGTCATTTGGGTAAAACAATTGAGGCCAAAAATTACTTGCTCAGAAATTCATTACAGAAGACAGAGAAATACACATGCTCACACACAAAACCAAAGAAATTATACTTGGAAACATTTTATTTAAATAATTACTGCTCCCTGGTCCTCTCAACATCTCCACTCGTTCATCTGGCACGGAATGTAGACTGAGAGAAAGAAAAAAAAAGATCGTCCTTCTTCTCCAACCCAACAAAAGCAACAGGCCTTAGCTGATAGGTACCATAGCTACACCATAACATTTACTACACAAAGTATGTGATGCATGTTGCAGGGTTGCTGCATGCCTCAAGACTCGTATTCATGAAGTGATGACTGAATGATTTGGATTCAACGATCTCTTGCTATTGTAATCACAGTCAGAGACATAAATGATCAGTAACCAGCTAACCTTTGGATAGTGAATGATGTGCAAGACCCAAACACAAAACAGAAGACAAAAAGGAAAAAAGAAAAACCTTGTAGAGATGTACCATTGGGGTTCAGACTAAGCAACCAGATGACTGAGTTTTTAAAAACAGACATGGTTAAAAAAAAAAAAAAAAAAAAAACAACACAACACAAATGCAAGACTATGATGATTTCTAAAATCATTCTAAGCCAAGCAATGGAATTGCTAACAAAAATATAAACAAACTTAAAAAAGAAAACAACCTAAGGCCACAAAATATTGCAAAAATGCATTTGATTAAAAAGTATATCTTAGTTCACATTCAAGTTTAAACTGATTTAATATAATGCATACAGTGTACAATGCACAGGCAATAACTATGAATGAAAGTTTATCTTTAAATGAACACAAAAAAAAAAAACAGCAAAATGTTTGCGTGCAGTAAAAAGTAACTTAATGTCTAATAATCTCCAATGTAATCTTTGTCAACAGTATTAAAATTGTGTCATTTAAACAAGGAAACAGTATAGACAGTCAGGTGAGGCAAATCTGTAAAAACTTCACAGGTTCCATACCACCTCAATACCTGGGCTCATGTCTGAACCATAGTCATAAACCAGCATAGAGCAAAACTCTGCTTTAGCTGACTGTAGCAATTGTTTCTCAGTAAAGTCCTCAGAATGACAAGTAAAGCAGTGTGTTTAATTTAAAAGTACAGCCATACATAGTGCAGTGGAAGTGCTACTTAAAAATTGAAAAGTGAAGTGAAATAACAACATGAGTTGTGCGTTGAGTAGAATGGATACATGTGTTCAATCGATTTGGAAAAAAAAACAAAAAACAACAGCAACAACAAAACAGGGCCTCCTAAACTGAAAAAAAAAACAACCACATAACTTGAAAAATGCCATGCAGTTTGACCACACTGACAGATCATATTAACTTCCACTGAAAGTTCATGAGTCAGTCATTCAGTCAGTCGTTTTGCATGATCATTGCTCTCATTTCCCCATCTGTTTCCATCATTATATTTTCTGTCCCGTCACACATCCAGATGAGCTCCCAGGGTTAAGATAGTCCAGTGGTGTTCATTACCCATAAACACCAGCAGTCCACAGCAGTGACCCCCCCATCCTGACAGCCACCCCCCCCCCCCCCCCCCAACACACACACACATACCCTGACCCCCCACACCCCGCAGAGTTCCAGCTGACCATTCAGAGTCTATATTCTCCTCAAAAGGGTCTCCTCAAGAAAATACAATAACAGCAACTCAACAGGAAACAGGACTACCAGCGTCCACCACAGGCTGTGCTGTGCTGGTTTGTGACCTGGTTTGCTGAAAGACAAATAATAGGTCCTTGTAAGGCCAGGTGATACCTGGCTGGCTCAGGTGTGGCTGAGAACCTTGCGGTGGTGCCACCACGGTCGCTCAGCTGACTTCTTGACAGGCCTCGATCACCGCTCGGGGTGGTGGTGCGGGTCGAGAGGCATTACAGACCAGACGAGTGGGAGGTGGTGTGGTAAGGTCCATTCATCTGCACGAACAGAGGAGACACACAATGATTAAGTTCTGTTAGTCCAACAGCCAAAAAAACAAAAATGCAAAGCCTCGAAGGTTTGAAAGGGCACCATTCAAAAAGTTCACCATTCAAAACTCTGAAGACACACAAATCCCTTACCTATTCTTGAAAAAGGATTAAATTCAGCCAACTGTTAAGGTGATGACATACACTGGGAAACTTTTTGAGCAGCATTTTAGCTGGGATAATCTAAAAAAGTGGCCGGTTGCTTAATTAAACTCTCCCTACATAAATCTGTTGCCTAATATCAGTGATAAGCCACTTGTTGGAAACGATGCCCAGCAGCATGACTCATAAAATTGCCCAGTCAATATCATCTTAAGACCTGATCATTTTGGTTGAATGTATGCCTAATGAAATAGTATAATACTTTGAAAAAAAAAATAGACACGATGAAACTCCACAAAAATAAGTGAATTCATTGGTTAACAAACTGAAATACAATACAGACAGTCTTCAGGGGATAAGCAATGTTTTAACATGAGCAACAACAATGTGAACTACTGATTGAAATGAAAGTGATAATTGCAGTAATGCGCAAACACAGACGGAGGGCTTTTGTGGTGTCAAAGACTGCATGGTGCATACAACAACCGCAACCACAACAATACGACAAAATGACTGCCCTGCCGTGAAATCCCATCCCTAGTCAGCCCATGCTAATCCCTGAGCTGCCCTCCCAAGCGGTCACGGTAACCTCGACAATGCTCAGCGCGACCGCCTTATCAAGGCGCTAGTGGCGGAAACTCACAGGCAGGTCAAGGCAGTGCCTCAGCTGTGAGTACTTTTCCATTGGGGACAGACCCCAGAGTCACAAACATACACACACATACACACTTTTCCACTGGGGACAGACCCCAGAGTCACAAACATACACACACACACTTTCCACTGGGGACGGACCCCAGAGTCACAAACATACACACACACACTTTTGCACTGGAGATGGACCCCAGAGTCACAAACATACACACACATACACACTTTTCTACTGACGACGGACCCCAGAGTCACGTAAACACACACAGGCATGCACACTTTTCCACTGAGGGCAGACCACAGAGTCACACATACACATGCACACACTTTTCCACCGAGGACAGACCCCAGGGCCATCTGGGGACAGACACCACTGCTGCAGCCTCAGAAGAGAGCAAGCAGTCACATCTGGTCGCGAGGGACAAACTTTCCTGTCACCTGTTCCCCTTCACACACACACGCACACACACACACGTGGCAGTGATTACACTGTTGCAAAATATGCATCTGCTTTTATCAAAAATAGCAAATGGCTAGCTGCTACAGTGAGGACATGATAATCTTCTATATACAAACATATAACTTAAAAAAAAAAACGTAGTAGAAGAAAGTGGTGGTCATCGTTGTCCTTAACATTGGTGGAAGTTACTGGCCTTCCTAGAGTTCACAGTACATTGGCCAGACATGCTGGCGGGTAAAAGATGGCAGCATTTGTAGGCAGCAGACACTATTCTGGCTCTGATCCGGCTTAGTTCTGGCTAAGAGCTGCTCCGAAGTTGCTGGGGAGCAAATGTGCTCTTCCCCAAATGTACCTCAACTATCAGCACTAAAGTGTAGTACGCCCCTCCTCTCTTGCCCTTTCCCTTAGTAACTCTCCGGCTCCTTTTTCTCTTTAGTGATGCTCATTTGCACACACACACAGACACACACAGACACACACACACACACACACACACACACACACACACCACACAGACACACACACACAGACACACACACACAGACACACACACACACACACACACGTATACACACACACAGATAAAAAACAATTCTTAACAATAAAAGAATGGTGGGCTTTTCTTGTTTTCCAGGCCAAAGTTGAGGCCACTAGGTCACCTGAGGTGAGGCCAACCCACTCCCTATGGGCCCCATCAGTCAGTCAGTCAGTCAGTCAGTCAGTCAGTCAGTCAGTCAGATGCTGCTAGCCTGGTCTGGCAGTGTAGAGTAGTGCAGTGAAAAAGAGCTAGGGAAGAGTGCCTGAACAATACTGAAAAGAGCCAACACTTGCCACTTGCCATTAATATTCACATCTGTACGAGAAGAAAGATGACACTCAAACCACACACACAAACAGACACACACACACACAGACACTAACTTGACCTGTTTTACGGTGTGTAATGTGACCTTGCACATATGTCTGTTAATAACTGCTTGTTTGATTATATTGTTGTGCTTGGTGCTGTCAGGCACTCAACAAATAATATTTTGTTCTCAACTCGTGTCTAGGGATTCCTGGTGGTATAATAAGTCCCTAACCTAACGTGGGTGGAAAGTCGTGGAAGATAGCATGTGTGAAGCTATTGTTGGATGTGTGTGTTCCTCGAGACGCCAGCTTATCTATGCTGTGGTCAGCCCAAGCGTAGACCCCACTTGGTCGGACAGCCAAGTAGATAGTTGAAAGTTTCTTTTATAAAATGTGGAGTCCCGAGTGCTTAACTCCAATGAAAAAAGTACAAACGAACGAAAGAAGTATTCCTTCTTACAATGACAGCTCTCCAGTACCCACGAGCAAACGCATTCGCACCAGTCAGGTGCACTGCTTCACGCCACTCCTCTCCTGTGGGCCTTCCACCTGTGGGCTAAGATACAACACACAGCATGCAAACCAGCGTCCCCAGGTGTATGGAGTAGGAACGTGAAAGTGTGCTGTCTAAAGTAATGCACCCACATCCTAACAGTGCACCAAAGACAAATTTCCACCTTGATGGACAATAAAAATAGATTCCATGTCTGTGCTATTAAACTGATGACGATGATGATGTCATTCTAAAGCCACAAAATTATCACAAAATACAGGCAGTAATTTTTGGATTCATTTTCTAAAAATAAGAGCGTCAGCTAAATGTAATGTAATGTAAAAACAATAAAATAATGAAGAAATGTGTGCATCATATCGCAAAATGTTCTGTTTTGCAAGATTGTTTTCAATAAAGAATGACATGTACAACCAAAAACAAAAAAAGTTTTGCGCATGGCTGCACTTACAGTATCTATGCATTATTGCTTTAGATTAAGGCATATCTGTAGGTCTATGCAACTTTTTTTCAAACAATAAAATACTTTTTGGTCAACAAACTTGTCAGAGCTAATAACATCTCAAACGTACGTTCATCTGGTTGATCATGTCATTTTGGCACTCATTATACCACAGAAGTGGAAACGTGCAGCATATGCATCAAGTTTTAATGTCATCTTCACATTTATCACAGCGAATGAGAAAAAATCCTCTCAATTGATGCCTTTACCTAAAGAATGACGTGTCCAAAATGAACCTACTGAATTTCCCCAAACAGGCTTTTCCGAACATTGGCATTGGAAATTGAATAAACTTACATATCCTCAAATCAATTTTAATCACAAACCGTCAAACAAAGGTAACTTTCACATGCCTGCCATTCCTACAAGCCATACAGGACATCCTGTGGAGGCTTTTTTTTATATGTTCACGGGGCATTAACAACTATATCTCCATGGGACACCCGTTGGTGTCTCCGCAAGTTTAACTAAGTGTCAGGTGGGTGGCTGGAGATATCTGTGAGGTTTCTGCAATTTGCTTAGATAGTTAGCTTACAATGTTCCAACAAAATGTCTTGCTACAACTTTCACCGACTGAGAAAGTTCAGAAAGTCGCCTGCCTAGCCTGTCTCATATCAAGGACTGATGAAAGAGGACTAAGACCCTGCAAAAATGTTAAAAGACTAAACTCCCTAGATGTCGGTGTACATGGTACTTTTTCATGTTTATTTATGACTTGTGTGAGGCTCTGTCTGACCAGCTACAAGGGGCTGAGTCATTCAAATGAGCAGGATATTCCAAGGGAGCACATTTTTGCCAGACGGTCTTGTACCTGAAGCCCCCACTTTTTCCTGCATGCTTTTGGAATGCTTGCCTGCTGAAACAACCTTTCCATACAAACCAGGCGTGCAGGCCAGATAACTGAAACAATGTCTTGGTGGAAGTGCAGTAATTAACACACAAAACAAAATCACCAATCATAAAAACCTTACATCTACCCTACCGAATCCTTACCTCCCAAACCTAGGTCACGCACGCGCACGCACACACATACAAACACGCACACACACTGAACTGGTTCAGTGATAAACGTGGATGCATAACTAATTCACTTAGCTTTGCTCGAAGCATAAAACCATACACATCCTCTACTGAAGGGCATAAATAAGTTTACTCTGAATAAATTTACTCAGGTTTGTCACATATTCTTGGAACACCCCCCTGGTCTGTGAAACACAGACATGTGGTCAAGGCCAATACTTAGTCTTTAGAGATCAGAAGTCTCATCCACTACAACCCATTCCCTCCTTACACGCACACACACGCGCACACACACACACACACACACACACACACACACACACACACACACACACCCCAAGCCTAATTCAGTCCTTACTCATCCATCACACACTTAGTCTTGTTCTTCTCTCTTTCATGCAATGCCCTTGTAGCATACACACAAATACTTACAAACACACACACACTATGTTGTTTATCAAAAACAAAGACACTTTTCCTCATTTCTTCTTTAACTTACTTTCTTCCTGTCAAGGACACACACACACACACACACACACACACACACACACACACACACACACAGCTGTACTTCCTCTGTTCATTGTTAGGCCCTGGGCTAGGCTAGAAGACGAGCCTTGGAAGTAGTCTGTCCTTACAGCCAATCTACCAAATCCACCACAGAAGGCCAAGTGCTATGCCAAACCAAGCAGCAGTTAAGAAAGCTGGAGAAGACCACAGTTCCAGAAATCAAACTTAAGTTATAAGGGAAAAAAGATGCTGCAAGCCTGGATGGAAGTAATGCTTTGGACCACAGCTGTAAAATTTTCTTTCATTAACCAAATCTGGGAAAGATATTTTAATGAAGTGGTTATATGGAGTTCTTTGTTGGTTGTTGTTTTTATTTGTTTTGCTTGTGTTGACAGAAAATGTCTAGGGGTCATTCCGTGTCAAATCGAACGATGGCCGACAGTCACCCTCTCCAAAAAATCTGAAAAAAATCACAGCTGTTTGTACATCCAACCTATGTATAAATCTTAAATATTAAGTCTGTATCACTAATAGCTCCAAAACTACAGCCCTTTGAAATTTCAGGTCATTTTGGGAATTCTGGTGAACAAGCCTTTTGCTCAACTTCCGACATTGCTGGCTCTTTTAGTATTCCACACACATTAGTGTAACTATGTGAAAAGAAATGCATTTTCCTGTAGAATTCAAAAATCAAATCAGATCAGATGTACCTTGTGTAATTCTTCCTCTCCAAAGCTGTGAAAATGGCTATAGATTCAATATGTGAAATGACACCACCACTTTTGAGGGCTTCTCGTTCAAAAAGTATGGCACACAAATTTCTCAGATTATTTTTCCCAGTCATATACGGATTATAATGTCATGCCTATGCATTAACCTTTGTTGATATTGTTTTCATATGCTCAGTGTATTTTCTTGAAGTTAGGCTTGATTTTCAAAAAGGCTGTTTTCATCTTGTCATTTCACCATGTGGACAGTTTACAGGATTTTTTAAACATTTTTCCACAATCATCCTGTAGGTGAGGATCATTTGTCCAAAATTTGGATTTGTTGCTGAGCCTCTTTATTGCGATATGATGTTTGAGAAAAAAATGTCAGTAATTCCATGGAGTTGGATTGATCAGCAGTACCTCTTTCCACCACATGTTGTGCTCTTTTAATACAATGGAAGTCAATGACAGGGTAGCATGTCATTTGCAGATAAAGCTGCCAAACAAACTTTGTGTTACAATTAAACCAATTGCATTGTCAAGGTCATTTTTGAGCAGGGTTTTGCAAGGCAAAACTGAAAAAATGGCATTATAATACAAACACAAAAGGACCATAAACAGGAATGCTATCAATTTAAAGATCATAAACAGTAACAATATGCTATGCAAACATCAAGAATGTGAAAACTAAGATCTCATATTTTTAAAGTAATGAAACGCAAGACACAGACATTCACACCCACATCTATTCATAATCACAAAATATTATGCACATCTTAAATTTAAACATTTAAAAATATGAGATCTTAGTTTTCACATTCTTGATGTTTGCATAGCATATTGTTACTGTTTATGATCTTTAAATTGATAGCATTCCTGTTTATGGTCGTTTTGTGTTTGTATTATAATGCCATTTTTTCAGTTTTGCCTTGCTTTTTGTGTGCTGTACAACAAAACCCTGCTCAAAAATGACCTTGACAGTGCAATTGGTTTAATTGTAACACAAAGTTTGTTTGGCAGCTTTTCCTGTAAATGACATGCTACCCTATCATTGACTTCCATTGTATTAAAAGAGCACAACATGTGGTGGAAAGAGGTACTGCTGATCAATCCAACTCCATGGAATTACTGACATTTTTTTCTCAAACATCATATCTCAATAAAGAGGCTCAGCAACAAATACAAATTTTGGACAAATGATCCTCACCTACAGGATGATTGTAGAAAAATGTTAAAAAAAATCCTGTGAACTGTCCACATGGTGAAATGACAAGATGAAAACAGCCTTTTTGAAAATCAAGCCTAACTTCAAGAAAATACACTGAGCATATGAAAACAATATCAACAAAGGTTAATGCATAGGCATGACATTATAATCCGTATATGACTGGGAAAAATAATCTGAGAAATTTGTGTGCCATACTTTTTGAGCGAGAAGCCCTCAAAAGTGGTGGTGTCATTTCACATATTGAATCTATAGCCATTTTCACAGCTTTGGAGAGGAAGAATTACACAAGGTACATCTGATCTGATTTGATTTTTGAATTCTACAGGAAAATGCATTTCTTTTCACATAGTTACACTAATGTGTGTGGAATACTAAAAGAGCCAGCAATGTAGGAAGTTGAACAAAAGGCTTGTTCACCAGACTTCCCAAAATGACCTGAAATTTCAAAGGGCTGTAGTTTTTGAGCTATTAGTGATACAGACTTAATATTTAAGATTTATACATAGGTTGGATGTACAAACAGCTGTGATTTTTTTCAGATTTTTTGGAGAGGGTGACTGTCGGCCATCGTTCGATTTGACACGGAATGACCCCTAGGTGAAACATCGACACAATAAACAATAAGATTAATTTCAGTAAATCAAACTAACTGAACTCTAAGGTAGACACAGTTTATCCCTATTTTCCAGTACGTTTTTCCCCCTGAATGTTACATCGTCAACAAAAGCTAGTCATTTTTTACCTAACTGGAAATCCATATTCAGGGTTCATTGTTCTTGAAAAATTAATTAACACCAAAAGCCACTGTTACACACTGCAGCCGACAAAACAGAGCAGAGGCACTTAAGTTTTATTTGACTTTGCACAATGGCTCCCTCAAGTATGGTGGTGTCTAGGGGCTATTTTTATAGTACTGGAACTCGAGTGACTACATTTGAACCACACTTATTGGGTCTTTTTTAAGATTCCGCAAACCATCATTTAGAAGTTCTTTCGGTGGCGTCTCGGACATGTTGTCCTTGGTTGCTGTACAACAACTCTCCACCCCCCCAAACGAAAAAAATAAATAAAACCAAAATGGCTACAAAACGGCCCCACCGGTTGGGTTTAAAAAAAGAAAATCACTCAGATTGCAAGCTGGGATATAAAGGTTATTAAACTAAATTGAGAAAAATTGCTATGTCGATTGCATCCTGCCCTGCATGCAATGTTGATGCTAGGGAATTCGTAGAAAATTACTACCAACAATGCGTGCCTTTGAAGTATCCCAGAGAGAGAGAGAGAGAGAAAGAGGGAGAGAGAAAGAGAGAGAGAGAGAGAGAGAGAGAGAGAGAGAGAGAGAGAGAGAGAGAGAGAGAGAGAGAGAGAGAGAGAGAGAGAGAGAGAGAGAGATTGTATGATGAAATGTTTTATGGTAACCTACACACGAGCAATCAGATTTATGGTCTATGGTCAATCTGATCTAAGATAGGTCATGCCTGTGAAGGTCTAGCTCTAATTTAGCTTTCTGCACAGCAAGACTCACAAAAAAAGAACTTCAAAAAAGTAGGCGAATGAAAAGAAAACCTCAAAGTCATGAGTGATCACTACCAGCTGAAAAAGCAAAAGAAGGAAAAACAGCTGATCCAGAAAACAAAAAAAGGGAGAAACCAAACAAACATCATCCCCCATTGAGCTCTGGTTTTCCTGACATCCAGCTTCACTTTATCTTATCTGGTCTCCAACCCTCACAGACAGGATCCATATCACATCATGCCTGGTGTGTCATCATTATGGGCTAGACTAGCCAATACGCACAATGACTCATCATTATACTCAATGGGTAAATTGGCCCTTCTTTACTCACAGTGGTCAATATCTCACCATTGTATTATATAAATACTGTAGCAGAGTACTGCCGAGGTGAGGAGGCGGGGCTGAGCTCCAGAGGGCTCGGGCACAATTTAAGCTTCCCGTGCATCTACATAGTTTATAACATATCACTCTGTGTCGTTTTTCTATTTTTTTTTTTGCATCTGTATATTTTTTCCTGCAGGATATATTTTTTTTAACAGGCAGGATCCTCTAATTTGTTTGGCTTTAGCACTAGACTTTAATTGGGACCACATCACCTAATGTTGTTAGAGAAGAGATCAAAGCACTTGGGGAAACTGCATGGCATACAGGACATGGACGACAGGCCTTCCTTTAAATGAAAAGTGTAAAGTCAGCGTGCAGAGCGAAATGTCTTCGTGCTTGAACTACGGCTATGGGGAGGTGTTGGGAGCATTAAGCTGACCCAACAACAGTGCTTAGCCTCTCGCCCATGCTGTTAAATTAGCAAATAAATTTTGCCTGCTGCTCTGATAAGACTTAGTTATAAGACTTTACCTACACTTTGGCTCTCATTTAAACTGGGCCAATGTGTTACTGGGAAAAACATCACAACTGTCTACAGAGAGCATTAAAACCACAACCCAAACAACCAAAGCAAGATCTGACCAAAGCAAAGAGCTCTACATGACATATGAAATGAAACCCAGCAGTCCAACTGTACAGCAGTCCTGGAAGTGGTCATACACACTGTGTCTTTCTGCTTACAAGAGAGGCACTCTCAGCAGTCTGCGGACACAATATGGATCAAATCTCCTATTCTCTACATATGAACAGCACTGAAGTGCTTTGTTAGGATTTGGAATTTTTGTTTGTCTTTTGACCTTTTTTTTTTTATTTGTCAGTACTACTAAGGAAGAGTGTAGTGAAGGGAAGGAGAAGTCATCCCACCCAGCTTCGAACCCGGGTCTCCGGGGTACCAAACATGCACTTTGACCGCAACGCCAGGCTTGTTGGTATGGCAGTCAGAGCACACCCACAACCCTAGTGATGGTCACTCCATCACAAAGAGATTTACTTTCAACACAATTTACAGAACATATACATATGAGTTTATCAGCCTATATGTGCTCCTTCGGTATCAAACCCACAATCTGAGCTTCATGGGCACCTTGTCCTGAAATACCTGTAATCTGAGGACCTTTTTGTTGAGTAAGGGCTAGTTTGGAACTCACATTGGTGTTGGACTCTTAGACCAAGATAGGGATGTAGGTTGATCCTACTACACTAAGCTTGGAGAGTTGGGAAGGTGTGTGTGTGTGTGTGTGTGTGTGTGTGTGTCTGTATGTATCAGCTTTTCCATTGTGTTGCGGTTACACACAGTTCCTCACCCTGGCGTCGTACTCCAGGACGAAAGGTGGGATGTCGATCTGCTCCGGGAGGACGCAGGTGAAGAGCTGCTGCAGCGTGTCTATGTGATGCACCTTGTCCTTCATGCCAGACACACTGAAGGTCGTGAAAAACCAGGTAGACACCTGTTAGAGATAGAAAACAAGAGGCAGAGAGCAGTTTACCACCTACAAACGTTACCAGAGACACGCATATGCAAGAAAGATGACAGAAAGGAAGCAAGGAGATGAGAGAGTAAACTCCGGGTCAATAAAGTGACAAAAGTCACAAAACAATAGTTGTTTGCTCATGCTTTGAATAAGATGTAATAATAGAATCGAGATTAATTAGTGCTCCAAATAGTGTCTTTATATTATTTTGAGTCTTTAATTTCCTCTCTATTCAGCACAGTCTGTGTCACCAGGAGGGCAGCCTAGCAGTCTCCACAAGGGTCAGATTCTCTTCATTTGGGGCTTTTAGGTGGGCGTGGAGAGGGATTTCCTACCAACTCTCTGGACGATTAGAGACAAAGGGAGTGGGTCCAAGTGAACCTTCCTGGACTGCTCTGCTCTGTTGTGTGGTGTTGGGTCTGACCTTTCCCTTAACTTTGCCGTGGTTGCTACAGAGAGCTGGACTCAATTTACCAGCTTGCTCTGCCCGGGCTAACAATTATTTCAAATGAGGACGTCATTTAGAGTCGAACTATATTTTTATTTACAAGCTGGCACCATTTATAAAATGAACACATGCCTACACACGCGCACACACACACACACACACACACACACATTAATCTTTGTTTTAAGTGAATCCAGAAAAAAAGCATTTAAAAGGCAGTTTAAGTCATTTGCAATGTAATTGTTTCATAGCAATAACTGTGTACAGCTCACACCTATGAGAGGGATGCTATGGCATTTGCTGAAAGAAATCCAAAGAATTCATTATCACTTTCCTAATTACTTCACAATTAACTTTCTCTCTCTCCTCTTTGTTCAGACTCTGAGTATATGAGGCTCAATTGGGTCATTATTGGACAAAGAGCAAAAATGAGAGCAGAGTAGAACAAGGACTATTTTGTTCGCCATTTTTTGTCTTTGTGACACAAGAGGCCTCCACTCAACATGTCTTAGTAGTGTAGTCAACACAAGGGTGCGACAGCGATTTTAGTACACCATGGGGCCATGTCAAATTTTATTTTCCTTGATGCCTTTCTGTTAGAGAATTCAGATAGAGTGAAACACAGACTAAAAGCCTTGTCTGAGCCAGCACAACACACACAGGAGATCGTGGGCTAGAGAACAAGACTTCACTGGACCACCTAATCCCTGAGACAAGGAACCTATTAGTCCTGGGCTTTGTTTCAAGTACTTGGTGCAGTGACAAACCTGAGGAAGTTCTTTTAGAGTAAGAAGTAAATCTCCTGACAGAAGAATCAGACATTTTGTTTTGCTAGGAGAATAAAGGCATAGGGGTCATCTAGTTTCCTACATGTTCTTAATTAACTTCCCTAGTTTTGTCATTAAATCATGGCTCTGTCCGAAAAGTTCACTAGTTTACTATATAGTGCACAGTACAGCATTATATCAGTGCACAGTGCTCTTATATGTTAAACGAGTAAAGCTTTCAGGTTTGCCCCATGTACCTGAAACACCACGAGCACAGTAAACTGCCCATAAGAAGTGACAGACAGCTGTCTACTTACCTTAGAGCGAAACGTGGGGTGCACAAAGTACAGGGCCTTCAGGTTCTTCTTGAATCTGTAAAAAGCAGTTCAATACAAAGAGTCTGTGTGAGTGTACAAGAACATGAAGATACAAAAGTGCCTGTTCACAAGACAAACATCATCTCATCACTCAGAGATGCTTTATTAGTTTTATTATCAACAGAAAAACAAGAAGAAAATCTAATTTAGACAGGGAGATGGAAACATTATCACAGCGAAAACAAAAATAGGAAATATTTGGAGCACGACTAAATGTCCATGCAATCTGTCCAGAGTGCATCATGAAAAGCCAACCCCATGGTCCAAGGGCCGGAGGCCCAGTCCAAAACACACACAAACACACTTGAGGCAGAAATTACCTCCAGGCTCGTCCAAGAACTCTGGAGGGTTTACAGCGTGTGAGGGACGCATTCATCAACCCTCCCTCCTTTCCCACGACCGACCGTGAGCAGCTCGCAACTCTCCAGCGCTCTGGGCCTCTCGCAGCTTCACGCTACGGGCTCGGGGAAGCGTCTGCACGTGTGCGGCACCAAACACACCAGAGGGGTGACATCACCTGCACTCCTTCACCGGGTATGGTAATGCAGAAAATACAACCCAGGTGTGTGCCGTCCCCCCTGACCAAATAATGCCAAATCGCGTATGCACAAGCTCCAAAAGAACAACAAAACATGTTTTGTTTTTTGTTTTTCTTAAGACATGTTTTACAGCCATTCTTCCTGCAAAAGGAAAAGGTAGACTTCTATTATACTGGCAGAAATGTACAGCCAATGGGGAGGGCCGAATTGCCCAAAGCCATGTAAACTACAAACATTTTTTTTTTTTTTTTACGACAACTGGCTATAAATGACGTTGTGAAACTGAATGGGATTTAAGACACCCCAAACATGAGACCCGGATCTGCTATTCTCCGTGACACATCAGGATACTTCAGGGAGGGTTTTAGTTCTCTTCTGGCACATTTGGATGTGCCTGGATCTAGGGGTCATTCAAATGACAACTGATGATCTGAGAAAGGCCACAGGGCAGTTTGCCAGTGACCAGCACCTCCTGAAGAGATCCTGGTGCACTTCTTTTAATCAACAATTCAAACATCCACACGCCTCTGCTCCACATATCTAACCTAGTCTTGCCCCAACACTGGCTTTTTCTCCCAGGAATAACAGACCATTGATCACCATGACCATACTTATGACAGACCTCAGACAACCGCCTACTTCCCTCCCTCTCATTATGCATCCCTGAGAGTCTTTGGGGACCCCTTGGGACCCCGGTTTCTTGTTTCAGACATTCGCCCAGTTAGCGCACGATTCCCATAAGATGGCATCATCACCTTAGCCCTGCCTCTGCTCGGACTGGAGGGCCGAGGTTACGGGTTTAACTCTGAGGCTGGTTTTCGTCTGGTCTCCCCTCACTGAAAACATGCGTTGGCGGGTCGGTAGACCTCGCTGCACACAATGTTTTACTTTTCAACGGCCGATCAACCTCGCCTGTGGCAGTGCCAATGCGTGCATGCCTTGGGCAACACACACACACACACACATACACGAGCCTGCTTGTGTCGGCCTCTCACTGCCAGCACCCTGTCTTTCTTGTCTGAGAGGCGCAGTGGCTCAGGGCCAGCTCCGCTACAACAGGTCATTTGTGGCTGGGCCTGGCGCTTGGGTTAGCTCATTCGCTTGTAATCACCATCGTGGCATGACTGTTTTATATTGTTTCTGCCCCTGAAACAGAAATAACACTTGGCCCCAGAGCATGTGGGAGACATGGTATTGGGAGTGTGGTGTGGTGTGTGTGTGTGTGTGTGAGAGTGTGTGAAGAAGGTGTGTAGAGGCCAACACACTCCACCCAGCGACTCACAACACCAACGCTTTTTGAGGGGCTCCATGCCAAAACTAACTCTGATTTTCCAAAGCAACGACAGGTAGACGTGTTCCATTTCAGCCTCTGTGCGGAAAAACACCAGCTCCTTGGATGTGGTTCCAGGCATGAATTTAGTGTTTAGGGAACCAAGACGAAAGGGGGAAGCTCAGGTACGTACCCAGGGAAACATAATACTCACTCAATGAAGAAATTTGTCAAGAACCTCAAAAACTCCTCATAACACACTGGATGGGATGGGATGGGAATGGAGTAGGGTAGGGTTGGCTGAGGTGGGGGGGTTAATCGTGTCTGGTTAAATCTCCCTGACAGCTAGGACATTTTATTTGAGCACAATTTTATCCTTATTCATCTTTTCACGCTGGCTTCGTCACAAGTCTGCAGCCGTCTGAAGAGAAGATGTACGAGGAGTCCAGAGGGATGTGTGTGAGCGTGTGTGTGTGTGTGTGTGTGTGTGTGTGTGTGTGTGTGTGTGCAAACGGGAGGGTTAGCAGTATGGGGGAACTGGGGGTAGGGGGGAACTGGGGGTGTGGGGGAACCGGGGGTTTGGGGGGGCTTAGTGACTCACTTGGCGTCCACGATGTCGTAAAGCTTCTTCAGGAAGTCGGAGTCCAAATGGTTGTGCTCGCCAGTCAGTGTGTGGAAGTACACCATCACATACTCCTTCACTGTGATGTGGTCCATGACATGGATGAAATATAACAGAGCCTAATGGCCCACAATCACACACAGACACACACAAACAAAAATGGAAACAAACAACACACACCAACACACAAGCAAACAGAAACAGAGAGAATTACACAAAGTAAAATAAGGCTACGTTTACATGATGACGGTCTGAACAGAAGACGCAAAAGTGGCGTTGCGTCTTCACTTTTTATTCCACGTTTAGACGAGCGTTTTCGGGAGGAAATGTGCGTGCACATGATGACGCAAAAGTGTGTGGAATTCGATGGGGGTATGCATGCCAGGCGGCTAGGTAGACATTCTCCCAGGTCTCGTCTATAGCAGTCTGGCTCGCCTGCAACGAACCAGTGCATCCAGAATTTGACAGAGGTGGTTGCAGATCCTCCTCTGTTCAGTAATAGTATATATACAAATTCTGTACATTTGCTGGAATGCCTCTTGCAAGTTTATTAGAGCTGCTAGAGCAGCTTGAAGGTCCGACGCATGGATCCATTTGTTTCCCTGTACTGCCTCATGTATGTGATGTAAACACGTACACAGCGTGAGCTGATCTGACCAGAGTTTTGCGTCTTGGGCCGTTTAGATGGAAACGCTATGGCGGAGCGTATTCAACTTTTCCACTCTGGAGGGTGGTTTCAAATTTTTGTGTTTTTAGGCCCCGAAAACACCGTCACCATGTAAACGAAAGGCACTTCCGATAAAATATTTTGTCGTTTTTACCCGTAAGCGTTCTCGTGTAAACAGGCCCTAAGACAATTTTCTTGATGTGATGTTATACTCCCCACACTGAGGGTATTTGGTGTTTGAGGTGAATATGTCGTGTTGTGTTGTTTGAGCATCCATACGTTTGTTACCTTCTCCATGTCAATAAGTGTCACTGGGATGTTCCGTCCCACAATCACCATCACTGTCCTGCCACACATATCTATACCTACACACATACAAACACACACAAACACAGGCAGACTTCTCAGAACAACTAAAAAGGACAGCCTCTCTTTTAGGACATCTTTATCTGGTAATTCAATTTCAATGAAAACTGGTTTGACCTCAGCACTGGCACATGCTCACAGCCTCTCTCACCATGTCAGCCAAACTCACATACTGTCTGTGTGTGAGAGAGAGAGCAGAAGTGTGTCTGACAGCCTCTGATTTTGTAAAACACTTATATGCTTGTGTGCACACAAACACACACACGTTTCCAGGCAATTATCCTGTAAACTGCAGGTACTAAACCTGGTTTAGATCATTTATGGGCCTGTAGTCAGACTGGACCACTTGGGGGGATAAATTTGACTTTGTGCAGAGGAATGTGTGTAGATATGTGATATCCTTCCAAGGAACCCTTTTATTTGCAACAGGCTGCCATCAACACCAGCGTCGGCCTGCCCCCTGTTGGCCACCCTCGTACATAACAACTCCATCAGGTAGCCAGTGCAGCTGTTGGGCCAGCTTTCCCACAAACTGTCACTGGTGTTTGACCAGTAATGAACTAGGGGAGAAGCCTGTATGCGCTGCTGGTGTGTGTGTGCTGACATCTGAGCTGCTTGTAAGTGGTGTGTGTGTGTGTGTGTGTGTGTGTGTGTGTGTGTGTGTGTGTGTGTGCTGACATCTGAGCTGCTTGTAAGTGGTGTGTGTGTGTGTGTGTGTGTGTGTGTGTGTGTGTGTGTGTGTGTGTGTATGTACTGTAGCCGGTAGGGGTTGCGGAGCGTCCAGGAAGAGGTGACAAACATCGGGGAGAGGGTCTGGACACAACAAAGCCAGCTGCATCAGTTTCTAACAAAACTGGAGTAACCTTTATCCTCAAAACACATATCCCTCTTTCTCTCACACACACACAAACACACACACACGCACACACACACACACACACACACACACACACACACGCACACACGCACACACGCACACACGCACACACACACACACACAGCCCTCATTATAAAGCTATCTGAGGCAAAAGCATAAAAGCAAGAGCATATTGGCAAATACATATCTGATCAAACTTGAATAGACCCTGTTCTGGGAACGGGCATGTCCACAATAAAGTTTGGCTTATAATCGCTGTGCCTGTCAGTGCACGCGGCAAAGTGACGTCAAAATGACGTCAGTACACATGCGGCACAGCGTTTTTAAGTGTTAGTGGGTTTTTTTGTTTTGTTTTTTCTGCGTGCGCCATCAGTGCAGAGGCCCATTCAAAACAATAGGCAATGACAAGTGTGCATTAAGCCAAATTTAACACTGAGCACAAGCTTTTAGAATTTATTTAGTTTTATCCACAAACCAACATGGGTGCAAGCCTAAATTTTGTTCTTATTTCTATATATATCTAGGGCTCTTATTTTGCCTTATCATCCTACTGTCATCTTTCTTAATAAAAAACATTTGACAAAGATGAAAAACATTTGAAATAAGTATACTGCTGGAAACACCAATACACACATTGACCCGAAACTTTTGCAATTTATCCAGTTTAATTCCCAAAACAAGATTCAGTCATGTTTCACTCCTCTGAAACGCAAGGTTTTCCAAACTGGTTAACTACTGTGGCATTTGGCACTTCCGATGAGGATTGGCACATGTTTGGACTGCCAGTATGAAGGATCTGATGCATCTGTGACATCACATTTTCATGCGACAGAACAGACACGGCGAGTATACCTTTACGCACACGCACACGCACACACGCGCACACACACACACACACAAACACACACACACACACCTGCCAACCTTCATTAAGCATCAGGCAGTGTGAAGGCAGAGAGCGCTGTGGGACTGAGAGGGATACCCACCTGTCTGGTATAAGGCTTTAAGGGCCGCTATGTTGGACAGGTCCTCTGCTCGCGCCCGGCCTAACCAGCGATTATAACTAGAGAGAGAGGAAGAGAGGGGGAGAGATAGGGAGAGAGAGAGGGAGAGAGAGTAATGAACAGAGACAAGGAATGACATTTACATGGAGATATTTACATTCAGTGTGTGTGCAAGAGAAACAGAGACGTGGAGAGAGAGTGGAAGGTAGAGAGATAGACACAAAGAGAGGGAGAGACAGAGAAGGGGAGTGGGAGAAAGGGAGAGTGGGAGAAAGGGAGAGTGAGAGAGGGGGGGAGAGAGAGAAGGGGAGAGAGAGAAGGGGAGAGAGAGAAATGAAGAGGAGGGGTATAGAGAAATTAACAGAGACAGAGAAAGAGAAAGAATGACATTTACATGCAGACATTTACATCCAATTTCTATTTATTTAGGGGCTGCTTCTTTAATATGTGTAATGCATAATGTAATTAAAAAGGAATACTGACAGAGAGAGAGAGAGACAGAATGAGAGAAAAAGAGAGAGATAAAGAGTGTTCCCTAAAATGTTTTCACACCCAACCTCATTCAATTTAAAAGCGCTTCATGCCATCAATGAACCATGTAATTTTTTGATGGCTTTGGCATTGTGCAGTGTTGTGATGGGTGAACTGGGTAAATGGGAGACTACAGGTGTGCCGGAATAAACTCACAAAAGCAGATGAGGGGGACATGATCGGAAGTGGAAGTGTAATTTGTAGAACAATCATTTTACTACCTAATGTCATACAGCCGTAACACATGAATTTAAGTGAACATCCATAGCAGTCATCAGGTCAGTACAACGGCTTTGCTCAGGGTCTCGCTTTCTCTCTGTCTCAGCATCGAGTGGATTATTGTGAACACTGATTTCAAGTGTTTAAAAAATGTGAGAGAAAAATGTGCGAGTGGGTGATCATGTTAGCAAAGGTGCAGGTCAGGAGATGGTGAGAGAGAAGAGGAGAGTCTGTGGGAGAACAAGAGTGAGATGGTTACTGAGACAATGAGTGTGTGAGTGTGTGTCTGTGTGCACAGAGTGTGGTGTGTGTGTGTGTGTGTGTGTGTGTGTGTGTGTGTGTGTGTGTGTGTGTGTGTGTATGTGTGTGCGCGTGCATCTCAGCGACTGTGTGAGTACAGGATTATACACTACACATAATTGAGCAATTGAGAATGAGCGTGGGACAGTGAGTGAGTGGGTTGGTTGCTTGGTCTGTGTGTGTGTGTGTGTGTGTGTGTGTGTGTGTGTGTGTGTGTGTGTGTGTGATAGAGGTGGTTACTTTCTCTGGTGCTGTTTCTGTAGTGCAGCCTCAGACATCTGTCCCTGCAGGATGAGTTTGCGCTGTTTGTCCACGTCCCCCTCCATACGTGCAAATGCGTGCGTCCCCACCAGCCCCAAGTCCAGCTCCAGGCTGTCATCCTCAGAACCGTCTACATGGAGAACACACACACACACACACACAGTCATATAATTACCTTTCTCTCACCCCCACATCTCTTAAACACCAACACACAAAGGATCATTAACAAACACTCCCCCCCACCCCCCTTCATTTTCCTTTTTAACACACCCACACATACGCAGACAAACACACACACACACACACACAGCAACTCTTACTGATTCTTACATCAGAAACACTAATGAGCATCACATGAGTCCCTTTTCTACCACGTTCGATCAAGAGATGCACAAACAAACTACCAAATATAATAGATTAATCACTGCATTAGTCAATCTGTCATCTCCTACGCCCAGACACACACACACACACACACACACACACACACACATTATCTGGCTTCCAAAACTGATCACACCTCAATCCCTTCTCCATCTGCTTAAAAAAAGAAATGACAGTGGACTCCAGTGTATAGAAGAAATGTCCAGAAGAAATGTCAGCGGCCATCTTTCATCCAGACCCAGAGTAAGACATGTTCAGCAGAACAGCAGAGCTCAGTGTTCCAGTAACCAGGAGACAATAGCCTAAGGGAGGAGGGGGGAGTGTGTGTGTGTGTGTGTGTGTGTGTGTGTGTGTGTGTGTGTGTGTGTGTGTGTGTGTGTGTGTGTGTGCGCGTGTGTATTTTCTACCCCACTACTCCAGATAGCTCTGTCTGAAGAGTAGCCAGGCAGCAGGGCAAGGGATTTGATGGCAGAGCAGAAAGCAGTGCGGGGGATGAATCTGAACTTGACGTGCTGTCAACAGTATCCGTTAGGGGGAGGATATTTTTAACGCAGAAATGACTGTAAATTGCACAGAAACACACCTCCTCTTTTTCTTTCTCTCTTTCACACACACACACACACGGACATATGCTTTGTGTCCTTGCTTGACCACTTGGCTCTTTATTTATACCATGCCTGTCTGGTATCTTACACACACAGACACACAAGGCAGCTTACAATCAACAGACTCGATCCATCTGCCACGTTAGGACCCCATGATAGAGGAGCTATGAGTTGTCCTGCCACACAACAACAGAAGGAGAAGAAGGCAGAAAGAGGCTGTAAACAGAATACCTCTACATTCGCTCATCGATTCCTCCAGAACAAAAGAAGGAGCAAACAGCGATAAACAAAAGCAACAGGCGCTGGGGCTGAGCGGCACGGAACATCAAAAGGCTGCAAATCCACCACTGACTACTTCCCAAACTCAAACAGTCCATCAGCACTCACACACATGGCCTTCCGCTCTCTGATGTGTGTTGGTGTGTGTTCGGGAGAATGAGCGATGGTGACTGCAGTGGAGACGGAGGTCACATCAGGACCACAGCTGGATTCTCCATCCAACCTAATGGCCGCTCTTTATCCCTGTGTCCTGTCTGATCAACCGCACGTTTGCCCCTTGGGTCACTGTCCTACAGCACTGATGTTTGCCCCTTGGGTCACTGTCCTAGAGCACTAATGTTTGCCCTTTGGGTGACTCTCCTGCAGTACTCATCTCCACCCTTCTGGTATTACACTCCTGGTCTCCACCCAGAAGAACTGCACTGTAACAGGGGTTTGAGTCATGGACCCTGAGGTTGAAAGTCTGAAGCTCTACCAACTGATCCATCCAGGTCCTGGGAAGCTTACTGCAAGTCACTCTTGATAAAAGAGCATTTATGAAATGACAAATCAAGTCCAATCCTTCACTTTTTCTCTCCAGCACCCCATCCATTCTTTAGGTCTGCAGACCCTCTAGGTTGCTGAGTCTGTGATGGCCTGGTGTAGACGAGGCCTAACCCTAGTACAGACTCTGGCCCGTCCAGCCCTTGATGGTCCAGTGTAGCCGTATGGGCCCAGGACACTGGTGTACACCAGGTTGTATGGGCCCAGGCCACTGGGCTGAGGTGCTGGGGCTGTGCGATGGAGCTTCCAGGGCTTGAGCGGGAGGATGGGGGCCGTGTTTGTTTGGCTTGGGCCGCACGGCCAGGGCCTGTTTGTTTGAGTTGGGCCGCATCCCTGGGGCGCCAGAGTCACAGGCTCAACACACACATGCTACATGGACACCTGCCCATTGTGTCTGGGGTCAAGCTAAAGCGGTGGTGGTGGTGGTGGTCACCCATACACACAACCCCCGCCACCCCCCCACTCTCACACACACACACAAATTCCAGCATTGGCAAAAGTTTCAGAACACATGACAACTCCAATATTGAGAATGTGTACTCAAACAATTCCAGCAACGCCATGTTTAGAAGCATGTTGGAACGTGGAAGTGGAACGACATTGCGTGTGACCTTTAAATAGACAAACATCGACTACAAACAACTTAACTCAACTGAAGTTCCGCATGTTAAAAAACAAAGCAAATACAAAAACACAGACACACACTTCCACACGAACAGCACGAACATAAGCATTAAAAACTTATGGCTCTGCATGCTGGCACACACACACACACACACACACACACACACACACACACACACACACACACACACAGATTGGCACACTTCCTTCCTTCACCACTTCTCCTGTGCAGTCTGAGGCTGGGCTGGTGGCCTGAGGGAGTCTAGTGTGCTTCTGCTCTTACTGCTCATGCACAGGGACAGACTGGGACCAAAACACGGCCCTGGACTTCATTTGTGTGATTCTATTTGGAATGCCAGCATTTACCCCTGTTTTAAACCTCAAAACGTATTAAGAGACAGTTTATTAACAGCGTATTAACAGCCAACTTTGGTTACAGCATTTGATACAGATAAGAAGAATCCAAACAGATTTGAAAAGAGCTTGAAATAGGGTTTCAGGTTGTATCACAATCTCAAAAGGGTGACATTTCACCATGTGTAGGATTTCCCTAGATCCCACATATCCACTGCATGTAAAAAATTAGCCTGTACATTTTACAGTTTTAATAATTTGCTGCACTTCTATTAGCTTACTGTATGTGCAGAAATGAATTTTCTGCGCATAAGGAGATTAAATCGCAGTCATTTGGTGTGCTTGCTGATCTATTTATTTGTATGCTGTTGTTAAGTTCTGACAGCAATAAGCCACATGATGTTATCATCATCATGACGCAAATCCAGTTCATAGAAGCTGACTAAATATAACTTCATGCTTTATGTCCTTTATGTCCACCAGCATGTTGCTTATTGATAATAACCTATAGCGATACTGAGAACCAGGTGAATCTGATCAGGTTCACCTGGTTCTCAGTATCGGTTATTCAGTAGATACCCACTAAGACATCATGTTACTGTAGCTGCTGGCGGTTTCACTGCAACCAAAAACCTATGTGAGCTTTTTACATTTTGATGCATAATGTTTAACTTGGCTTGGCATTCTTTTCTTTTAACTTTTCCAATCCACCTTTCTCCTTTTTTTGTTTTCTGCTTGTAATATTTCTGTTGAAACTACACTTCACTCGCTCACTCACTCTTCTTTGTTGACTTTTAGGCCTATGGAAATTATGCTTGACAAATTGACAAATTATTGTATTAACGCCCCCTGCTGTTGTTAGCTGTTAGTCTCACTGTGAGTCTCACTAAATTTTGATTATTGAACAGGGCCGACTGACAGCCGTACAGCAACCAGCCGTTCGCCCCTGCTCATGCGGTATACTGCACAGAGTGGCTCATTTATTTCCAGCCATTCCCAAGACCACCAGCCTGGCCAGCACACAGTGGGAAGACGTTGTGGCAGGGATTAACACAGAGTGGGTCCATCTTGTGTAGATGGAGGCAAGCACAGAGCACATTTAGACAGGTATCTGAACCACACGCATACACAGACACACACACAACCGACAGGCAACACAACAGGTATCAACCAGACTCTTAAACTAGACTTTCAGGTCCTAAAAGTGTGTGTGCATAAGTGTGTGTGTGTGTGTGAGACTGAACAAATAACATTTACATGGAGTTGAGTGGTTGTGCAAACATTCTTACAGGAGCATGACAGGGCTGTCCACTGATGCAGTTAGTTTAAGTGCTGTTATGACTCATGTCTGCCTATCTGCTGTCAGGTGTGTACGAAATCAGGACTACTCCCTCCTGTCTCCTCATTCCTCTACTCACTTACTCAATCCTGTCAGCACGGACAGAGTGATATCCGGATACAAGAGCTCACTTCTTTTTAGAAACTCCTGTGGTGCTCCTGTGATACCCTCCAGCCAAATTCTTTTCTAGGAGATTCTGGGGTATTTGAAAATTTCAGCATGGTACAGTTCTAGAAGATTCCATAATGTGGAAACTCCACCTCAATCAGTTACACAAGATTAAGTAGTTTTGTAACTCACCCTTTAGCCCAAATCTGTTCTATAAAGACCTTTCCACCCTTAGCCTGGATTGTTTTTTTTTCCTTTCATTTTCCCAGAAGGTGCTGTATGTGTGAAATGATATCTCCAGAAAAGTAGCCTCAGATTCTGTGATGATGTGACTCACCCTCCAAGCTTCCAGGTTTCTCTGCGATGCGTATTTGTCTCTCAGGGACAACCGGCTCCCCCTCAGAGTTTCCGATGTCGGCGGGGAGGAGGGGAAGATTGGAGCGCTCCTCGGCTAAAGACCGTGGGTAGTATAGGGGCATCAGCCTCCTGTAGACAGGCTGGGATTGAGCAGGCGCGCGCACACGCACACACACACACACACACACACACATAAACACACACACACACACACAAACACACACATACATACAATGTAAGTACAAGGACATAGCCATATGTGCAAATGTGGTCATACAAGCAGGGATTTTAATTTCACTCAGTGCAGAGACAAATGCATCTAGGCCACACACACACACAATGTAAGTATGGGAAATGGCCATGCGTGTGAATGTGGTCATACAAGAAGGGAGTCTACCTTCACACAGGGTGTGCAAACTCTCTCCATCACACATGTGTACCAAAGGCAAGTAAGAGTACACACCCACTGCCACATCCACACCCAGGCATGCACAACCACAATCAGCAAGTACAGGGATAAACACACACACACACACACACACACACACACACACACACACACACACACGATTGATGGATAACTAAAAAAAGGACACAAATCTGTGGACCAGATCTTGTATGCTCATTAGCAATGTTTGCAATTTTTATTTTTAGTGTGGTTGGTTTGATGGAGATCAGACACAGACGGAAAGGGCTGGAATTCTAACAAGATATTTACAGGCAGCTGAGTAGTGCTGTGTACTTTGATTTTCACAAGTTCACAAAATGGTTTTGTGCACAAAAGCTCTATCATACAAATGGGCGAACAAGGCAAGCACACAGGGTCCTGTTTAAACGAAAATGTGTTATCCATTAATTCCCATTAAGACAAATTACTACAGTGCTACATCTGGACCTTTGGCAGACACCTTCAGCAGGCTACAGAACCTTCTCAAGCACTTAAGATGTCTGCTAGTGGCCTTAAAAGGTAATGGAACATAAACAATGACCAAAGAAAACCCTTATGTAACACAGCAAAGCCAATAACTTCCAGTTCATCTAAGGTCACTCCGTCGGTGAATGTTACACAAGACAGCCGTCTATGCCCTTGAGGCCTAGACCAAACACGTGGGAAAGCACACAAGGAAAGTGACTATTTGCTGGAGGCGTTTGACGACCGGCAACGTGTTTTGCATTTAGAGAGGGCATGTGAGAGGAGAAAGGTGGATCTGAGACCTGAGTCTGACCCACTGACTGGCCCAGGTGTAGTCACACCGCTGTGAAGGGAATGTTGGGAGGATGAAAGTTCTGAAGAATGTTGGGGTTCCACAGAATATAATGTGGAATTCTAGAGTCTTATGCCGGTTGGCCTAACTGTCTCTCAAAAATGGCGTACGGTGCTGTTTGGGGATGTGTGGATGGATGGCATTGCACTGGGGGAGGAGGAGGGGAGTGCTGGTGTGAGGATTGTGGATGTACACACACAAAGGAGAGAGGCTGTGTGCAGTGGAGTGCAAAGGGGAGAAAGGGATGTGAACACATGCAAACGTGGGCACGCACACGCACAAACAAACACACACACACACACACCTCTTCGATGTCTGAAACTGCAAACACCACCATCTCGATGCTTTGACCATGATTTTCCAAAAACCTCCGTACTGTCCCTGCAGGAAAGATACATGAGAGTATGAGAGCACACACACACACACACACAAAACAATGTCAACTTCATTCCTGACAGTACACAGACACAGACACCCCTCTGTTATCGTTCCAAGTGGCTGGCCAACAGTTTTTAGTTTTTGAAGGTCGCTTAGTTCGCCACTGGCCTGCCAAACATTTTTTTCCCCAGAAGCGGAGTACTTTTTATTAATGTGCATTCCTACCCCATTCTCACAGCACTGCCATGACACCCGTGTGATAAAACACAGCCATCTTGTTTGGGGGGGGGGGGGGGGGGGGGCAGCATCTAATAAGGGCACTGTTTTACAATTGGGGGAAACAGATTTTTCTTTTCCGCAAGACATCACCTTATCTGAAGGAGTAATCGTTCTGCTACAATCTCAATTATTTTGTGTCTGGGAAGACTCCGGTCGAGCCCTATAAGTCCTCAACATCTGATCCCCAACCCAATTATGGAATTAAGTCTCACTCCAAACAGGCCTATTCAGGACTTCTGGCAAAGTCTGTTTTGTTGTTTAGCTGTCAAGAATTTTCAACTGAAAATGACTCTTAAGTGTCGTGTCAGATAGTGTTCATTTTCATAACTCCACGGCCGGCCGGCGGTGTCCTCGTTGGCCGTGTGCGATGGACTCAATAATGGCCTGTGTGTTTCTCAGGGTCCGCTGGCTCCTCTTCGGCCTTGGTAGGTTCCATTACAGCCCTGTTGCCAAGGTTCCATCAAAAAACGTGCATGACTGACCAACAGACACCCAATTAGGGCTAATCGGCGCAGTGAATCTGCACAGGCCTAAACAACAATGCCTTGTGTATGCAACAATAAGGGTCAGAGAGTTGTGTGTGCAAACACGAGGCTTTATACTGCTATTATGGTGCAGATCACAGCATCTGACTCAAGCAAGCAAATCAATGCAGTGAAGCTCAGTAATACCCCAACAGACAAAGAATGTAATAGATATGCAGTTTTGGATTGTTTGCAGTTTTGGACAGTGAACCGAACCGAGTAAACTGAACCCCATCCATCCTCAGTATTAGTTTTTGCCGTAGCTGTCATCTCGAAACACATGGCTCGAATCAAGACTACAATGCACATGCAAACAATAAAAGTCAAAACAAAATGTGCGAAGTTGGAGGCTAGGTGACGCACTGGAGAGGATCCACATCCTGGTGTGTATTAAACCATGAACTTACCCTCTGCCTCCATCATGCAGCTAAAACGATCTTCTGCTTCTTGATGCAATTTCAGCTGTATGTGTGAGAGTCTGAGAACATATGCAGCAATCTAATGTGAGCACTATGTGTATTGTGTATGTCTCAGTGACTGCTATGTGTATTGTGTGTATACAGTATATGTACCTAAATAATTAAGTGCTATGTGTATTGTGTGAGTGTGCATGACTCACTGAGTCCTATGTATGGTGTGTGTGTGTATGTGTGTGTGTATACAGTATATGTGTCTGACTAATTGAGCACTAGTGTATGTAAATTCTGTGTATTGTGTGTCTGTATAGTGTGTCATAGCACTGAAGTGCTATGTGTATTGTGTGTGTGTATGACTCACTGAGTGCTATGTGTGTGGCGTCCTCCAGAGGGTAGGCCCTCTTCACCGTGCTGACCACACACAGCCCCACTGACACCATGGCCTGCTCCCTGCAACAGCACACCAGGGTGGAGACGAGAGGTCAATGCGGAGACACCCAAATAACCGGTGACATGCACGCACACACACAAACAAACACACACACACACACACACACAGGGTGGAGCTGTTAATACACTGATAGGTCAATTATCTAATAACTGGAAGTATTTTGCCACAAACATGCACACACCCACAAACACATGTGCATGATTGCACTGGTTAAAAATGTTGAGTTTGTCATTCACCTTTACAAAAACACAGTTAGCCTTTTAATGCAGGAACATTAAATATAGGACATAATTTATAAAACATAACATAAAAATATGACTTAATAGCCTGATCTTTACAAATAAGAAACCTTTGTCTTCGGTCTAAAAATGAGACCACACACACACACATACACTCCCTTTCTCTGCCCCCCCCCACACACACACGTACACATAGCTTTGACAGATGAACAGATGTCTTCACGCCCTCAGTGGCGTGGGCCAGAGTGTGAGGGAGGCTGGGCCCCCAGTCTCCCAGCGCTGAGTGGATTAGCCTAAAAGTGCGACGCGCTAACACGCTAAACAGGACACAACAAAGAGGCCTCGCACTGCATCAAGAGCCACGCTCACTGCCCAGCTAACTCAATTACACCCAATCAGCAGGTCGTGCTGCCCAGGGCTTACACCCTGCACACACACACACGCACTCTCTCTCTCACACACACCCTCTCTCTGTGCACACACATGCACATGTATCATGCACACGCACAGAGTCCCAGAATCAGAGTGCAGCATACGGGCAGTAACTGGTAGCATCATAGGACATAGGACAACTAAATGTGTATACAAGGTTACTCTGAGGTTGATTTGAGTTTATTAGATGAAAGATGTCCTCACAACATCCATTCATAGAATGGGAGATTTTTGTAAAGGATCTTTCCCTCTAGACATTGGCAATCTATCGGTACTGGCACCTGTACTGGCATTACAGGTGAGTCTGTATCCTGTAACTGCACAGATCTGTATGTAAAACCCTGTGTAGTAAAACCCTTCTGTATGTAAAACAGTGTGTAAGTGAGGCATTGCAAGAGGTATGCCCCTGCAGCTACCACAGATAAGTTGGTCTGTGTGGATAAGGCATTCTGTATACCCACAAGTCATTCTGGGTAATGTAGTTGTTTAAAAACCACGGTGGCTCTTACTTAGCGAGCTGCATGATGTTCCTGTAGCAGCTGTAGAGGGAGCTCTCGGCGGCCGTGCGGTACTTGGCCTTGAACTTTGGCCCCACGGTGTGGATGATGAAGCGGGCGGCCAGGTTAAACCCTTCAGTCATCTTCACCTCACCTGTCCGACATCCTGCAAAAGTGTGTATGTGCACGCACACATTAACACACATACACATGCACACACATACACGCACAGACACACAGCAAGACAAAAAAGGAAGTGAAAGTGGGCTTGTGGTTTTGTATGTACAGAGCTCAGTTTGCCCACACTTAATATGTGGCCTGGGATCACGCACATATGCAGTTACACCCCGAAGTGCACAATACATACACATACATTCTTTTTCTTCCTCCCTTACACAATGCACACAATCAGGTAAGAGATAAACGCACAGACAATCTCATGACCACATAATCCACTTAAAACTGTCTTCATCCCCATTCTGTATCACTGTGCAACTAACAGCCAACAGTCACTTTTTTACAAGCTCACGAGACACACTTCAGTGGCGCCCCCTACCTTTCAGTTTTTGCAGCTCTTCCCTGAGGTCGGGCCCCGCGTGTATGTGGATGCTGTCTGAGATGGGGTTCTTGTCCATTAGTGTCTCGTTGGTAGTGTTAACTATGGCTGTGCAGTTCAGCAGCGACACGTCCCCAGTGCTGTGTAGAGGAAGAGGAGAAGAGATATACACAAACACATGTTTAATGATGGGAACTACTAGACTGTTTTGCCTCAGTTTACACACACACACAATGTGCACTGAAGCCACAGATCACTTTATTATTCTCAACACATACACACACACAAAACCACACTTTGGCAAACATTACCACAACAGTAAACAGTGAACTAAAAAGCTGTTATGAGAAGTGTCATAAGCAGTCTCAGACCTGTTGGTAGAGAGAGAGAGACAGCTACTGCAATGCACAGAGAGACATTGCACTGAGCCTGTTTCAGCCAGATAGGGAGATAATGTGTGTGAGTGTGAGATAAATAATGTGTGTCTCAGAGCTGTTGTTTGAGCAGAACATGGTTACAGTGCAGTTACACAAGCGGTGTTTCAACCATGGGTTTCAACAGGGATGCCGTTACAGTGCACCGAGATACAGCCTTAACCCCTTTGCACAATTTAAGATGGATTTTGCTTTAGTTTGTCTGTAAACCAGTAAACAGTTGGCTCTGCCAATGTTTGTAGGGTTCAAAGTTAACAAGAAACAGCCTAATATATAGTTAAAATCACATCTAACAGGCTACAAAGTACTTTTGGAAAACATGCTGGTTTCTGCATAATTACAAAAATCACTGAAATCAATTAATCATTCTGACCTAATACTTCCTACTCAAAAAAAAAGAAAAGCAAAGTAAACCATACAAGATGGTCTAACTATAACAAAGCCAAAACTGTCATCTGCTGTTGTTCATGTAGTTCTAAAGCTCCACTTGTAAAAACCTTGGTTGCCTCACATTGTCAGACCTTTTTTTTTTTTTTTGAGTAGCAACTAACTGCAGCAACGTGGCACTGTGCATGGTGCAGCATGAGGTCAAGCAGATTTGCTGATCAGAATTGATTGAGTTCACGTGCTCCTTCATCACAACCTATTAGTAAGCCCATAGATCCCACTCACCACCATATCTAGTTATTCAACATGCAAGTACACAATGAAGAAAATAACAACTCTTAACGGAAAGGCAATATATTTCACAGTTTTCTGTGTTTTGTTACACTTCAAATTTTGGAAACTGTTCCAATGTTTTCACCAAGGCACTTGGCATAAGGTAACTGAAAAATCCCCAAAAAGTATGTCCCTTAAACAGAACTTAAGCAGAAGTGGAAAATGGGTGGTGTTAAAAACCTTTAATAAATTTCCTGCATTCTGGTGAATTTTCACAGGTTGATGGACAGCTTAATTTTATCAGAAGAAATACTATTTTTCAGGTCCATGAGCCTTGTAAGTGAAAGGACAACAGAAAGACTCATGCTTTGCATAGACATTTATAATAAATTATTATTTAGGATATCATTTAAAAATAAACAAGTGAGCTTCAGTAATGTATTTACACTGTATTTGATCTGTGTTGGCTAATGTCTAATTAGGCGTCACTTTAAATTTCTCCTCATGAAACTTATGTTTTAGCTTTGGTTCTATGCAAGATGCTAGTGAAATTAAAGGGCCAGTGCAGATGTGGATTCATTTCATTATGTTTTCTATGGATACATAATACATATTCAAAAACACTTTGAAGAGAATCTTTATTGGATTGTGCAAGATGTGTGTGCCTTGCATTTTAGGGCCTGAACACCAGAGGTGCAGGCTGTGGGTTTGAAACAGTGAAACAACGTTTTGCACTGTCCTCCTTTGTAAAATCAGTCACAGTATGAAGATGGACTGAGAGGGATAAAAACCAATTTCGTTACTTTCGTTTTGATGACTCCCTGACTGTCTGCTTGTAGCCTAGTTGAAGAGTTTGAAACTAGTAACATGATTAGTTGAAGTCTTCTCACAACAGGTTGCTGCCTAGTGCTATTACACCCATAGACAAGTTGCCTAATGCGTGAATGCACAGACGGTTGAACTCAAAGCCATCAATGGCTTTTTTCATGTATTTTGAAGTGACAAATCCTATGCAAAATACATAAACTTTGGCAGTTCTGCATTGTTGTTGTTAACACAGAATGGGCTTCACAGGCTCACAACAGTGTGCCTTGATTATGTGTGGACTGTGTGCGAGTGAGAGAGAAAAAAAAAAAGATAAAAAAAGAAGGGGGGGGGGGGGATCATGTGACAAGCACGGACCATTTCTCAAGAGGTCTTGAGAGCGGCCTGTCTAAACCACCTCCCCTACAGACACATGCAAACACAAACGCACGCACGTGCATGCACACACACACACACACACACACACACCCTGTGATCAGAGCTGAACTGTGAGAGGGAAGACAGGCGGCTGTGGCGAAAGACACACTAAGAGGACTAGGAAGTGCCTCTGACCAGCAAGAGGTCGCTGCTCTTGACACTCAAAACAGCCGTGTTTCTAGAACCCTCTGGAAGCACGGTATGGCTGGAAGCACAGTACGGCTCCCAACGTAGGCCCCTCTACAGGAAGGATGTTCACTGCTGATGCTAACTCCGTGAAGGGGGAAAAACAAAAAAAAGCACTGGTGGTGAATGTACATCGTGTACATAGTGTCTGCTTGTGTGTGTGTGTTTTTCTGTGCTAGACTAAACCAGGCCAGGCGACACTTGGTCAGAGGTGTTACTGAAGCTGGTGGCTTCATGAGAGCTCACTAGAGGCCAACCACAGATTTAACCCTTTCCTCACTGCAGCACTGCTTTGACCTGTTGTGTGATCATCAGGGAGACTGGGAACAAGTGCTGTGTCATTTTAAGAATGAAAATGACAATGTGTCTGCACATATGAGTGTTTGCAAGAGAGGATGAAGGTGTGTGTGTGACACAGAAAGAGAAAAACAGCTAGTTATATTCAATGTACTTGCCACATGGCGCCTGGCCACTGACACCTTAATGACAATACTTCCACTTGAACAAGCCTCTTTTTGGTGTAATTTATCCAGGCCGCACACCACATCCTTTTTGGTACTTGTCAGGCACAGCAAGTATGAACTAAGGGGTAAGTAGTACATAAAAGATGCTAAAACCTGTTTTGGGCTAGCGCATTCACACCATGAACAGCTACTGGACACCATCCTTTTTACTGTCAACAAACAAGAACAAAACAGACAGTCATCCAGTTCAATACCCAAATGAACACAAGCTGATTTTATCTGTGTAATTCACTGTGCTTTCTGGTACATGAGGCTCTTTCTTTCTGCTGCGAGTGATTTCCTTGGTAACAATACCTGTCTGCTGTACCGAGTGGCCAAAGCTGCTTTCAGATTAAGACTTATGAACCATTTTGAAAATTTAGGTTCAAACTTTTGCCAGAGTTGACCACTCCCACTTGAACAGCACAAGCAAAATTACTCAAGCGAGGACATTTTTATGCAATCTGAAAGATTTTACTGACTGTGACTTTTCTGCAGTTGACTAGAAACACTCAGAAAAAAACTCAGAGAACATCTTTTCTGGGGGTTTCCTTTCAAATTGCAACACATCTGGAGAAAAGCCAGAAAAAAATTAGGAGTTCAGGCTAAGTCTGAAAGTAGCTCAAACTAAGTTACTTCCGCCCTGCTTATCTGTGCTCTTGGCCTGGAGCTTGGGACTTGCACTTTAACAGCAGCAGGAATGTGAACAGGTCTGTGAATGCCTCTGCCACAGCCCCAGGAGCTGGCCAGACCATCATGTGGTCTCACAACAAAGAGGATTTATGCCCACGTGGATGTGAGCATGTGTGTGTGTGTGCATGAGTACGCATGTGTGTGCAAAAGAGAAAGAGAGAAGGAGAGAAAAGAGAAAACTAGAGAAGAGAGTAGGGAAGAGATAAAGCATGTGGCTTCCATAGGAGCTCAACAGATAGTACCTGGTTCAAAGGTCATAGTTCAGGTGAAGCACAAGCATAAACAAGCTGAGTTGGAGAAAATCAAAAAAGTGGGAGAGATGTGGAAGAAGAAGAGAGGCAAACTCACAAGAGCACAATCTTCCTGTTGATGTCATCCCGGTGAGGGAACGGTGAAGGAAAGGGCCAATGCTGATTGGTCAGGCTGTCGTCTTTCGTTTCAGCCTCCGACTCCTCCTCCTCTCCGTCCCTCCCCTCTGCAGGCTGGTCCCAGGTGGGTAGGCTGTGGACGTCCACAAACTGGGAACGCGCTCCCAGAGGATCCATACTTCTGCAGAGGCCAGTGGGTAGCACTTCACTGTGAAACACACACATGAACACAAACCCGTGCAAACACATGCACGCACACACAAACACATATTAAACCAGTCAAAGGCAGAATACATACGAAATACAGAATACAAAGGCACAATACTGATGGCAATACGACCCAGCAGTCCCAAAGAGAAAGACTGGCCACATCCGATTTTCACGCCCAACCTCACAAACACAGTGCACTTCACACTTTCCTTTATGCCAGAGCAATTCACCTGGAAGTTAGTCAAACAGACCGACACCTGGCTCCTTATTTCATTGAAGTGGACAAACAGTGCCTTCAAATAAATCAACGAGAATATGCACATCCTCAAACTCGGGAAAGGATGCACAGTAGTTGCATCTTGTCTTGGAGGACCAAATAAAGCAGTTCAAATTTGATAATTTCAAGATGTCAGATGGCTGCAGGTTGTATATGACTACATTTACGGAAACCACGTTAACTGATACCCTCTGTGATCCTTCAGGCAAGACACAGTATCAGGCTTGTGGAATGTGACTATAATTAAGTGCATTTTTGTGGGCAAACCAGAATAATATCAGCAAGTACAAAGAACAGAGTAAACCTTTCATGTGACCTCCAACTCCACAAAACGCAACCGTCCGTATGAGCACTCGCTGTCAAGGCAAAATACTCCCCAAGAATAGATGACACTGGTTTGGTACGCATGAAAGCGAAGTCGAGACATTGCGCATTGAGATCCAACCAAGAAGGTCATTTGTGGGTGTGTGTGCAGTAGCTTTTATTTAATAGCAATATTCTGATCAGATCACTGATTTAATCCTTACCCACTAACAGCAGGAAACACGAGCCAGAGACCACAGATAAGTTCAATTCCTAACCGATTCGGATACATTTAATTTGACGTGCCACATGACCTGTACGCACTAAGTACGGCTAGGGTCGACGAGAAGCAGCACAATTCTGTGATCGATTTGTAGAATTACCCTCATTAGCCATCATACACCCTGAACCCTGTGCCCAGGAGCCTACTTGGCCTAACGCATCAGCAAGTCATTGCCCCCTCCTCTCGCAAGCTCCCTTGGGTGATGTGTCATCAGGAACTATCGCGCTGTTTTTGAACCTGTGAAGTTTACAATAATATTTGCTTTCGGGAAATCAACACAAAGACATATTGTAGCAAGAAGATGTATAGTAAATCCATATTATAAAGCAGCAAACTGATAAAAAAATACCTACCCGTTCTCAACCTTCAACCGGTGGAAGACAGACAGTGCCTTGGCAAACAAGGGGCCACATCAAATGCTAAACGATACCAGAGAAATACAGTTCCCTCAAGCGAATAGTTCCATTGTTGGGAAAACTCGTGATATTCAGCTTTGCACAACCATTGCAAAATCTGATTTGGCAAACAACAGCTAGCTACGATGAACACATCGTCACATTTACTATGGTTAGTAAGTAAGCGTGCGTTCCTAGTCAGCTGATTCACAACAACGAGCAATAAGAAATCATCACTTCCGGACTGGAATTCAGGGATGCTCGATATATTAGCATCCTAAATGTGAAACGTACTTTCTACTCTACATTGTATCGTACTTGTTCTCAACAGCATTCTTTATTTTTAGCATTTCGCCAATATCTTGTACAAAACTGAATACAGCCTAATTAAGAGTTTATAAATCCCCTAAAAATGACATCCTTAACTTCGGACTAGAATCAATGGTTGACCATAGACTGTATGGTTACAAGCCCAAAGCAATCTATAAATTGTCCTTGCGCGTTTATTGTAGTATATCGTAAAAATGTCCATTATTATGTACATTTTAAAAACATTAGTTTTACATTTGTAACCACCGTTGTAAAAAAGACAAGGAAACTATTTAAAATATGTATTGTTAGAAAATCGATTACTCGATATTCAATTAAGATACCTAGCACATCCTCAGAACTCCATCCACACAATCGTGGTCGTAACTGTGATTAACAAACATTTGCTAATTTCCAAGAAGGTAGGACAATTCAAACCAAAAACGTCTTTAATGTGAAGGTAATCTTGCACCCTAGCTTCTTTTAGAAGTGCGTTAATCCATCACAAAAAGAACTACACGTATATATTAGCAGCACGTGGTTCATGTTGACGCGTGCCGAGTTCTGTTCGTAAGCAGGCTAGCAGGTTATGAAGCATAGGTGTGCATTTACTTTGTGATGTCGTTCGTATATCATGAAAGTTGCAAATAATGTGTGAATGTTTTCGACAACCCACTCTTGACTGTCATTAAAAAGTATTGCAATTCATTGTACTTAACTGTTTGATAGGTCTAATAAGCATGGGTCTCGAGTAGGCTAGCCTGGAGTTCACGTTGTATGGAGCTTGTGTCAACATGTTAAAAACCTTAGCTCAGCCAGGTAGTTAACAGTTGGTCATATGTGTCCTCGTTTGCAAAAACAAGTTAGTGTGGTTCTTGGCTACAGGCTCACTGCACATCAGCTGTTCTAACGTTGATGTTAGCATAGCGTCATGGCATACTTTTCTCACACTAAACTTTTCACCATTTACAGAGGCCACTACTTGACGTTAATACACCTTGTGGCGTCTCGCCATGGGGTTGACAAAACAATACCTGCGCTACGTTTCCACCGCTGTTTTCGGGGTGATAGGAAGTCCCAAAGCCAACATCGCATATGTGACCATCAGAGGAGGCGAGAAGGGACGGTTCGTCGCGGTTGCAGCCTGCGAACATGTTTTTATATGGGATGTGAGGAAAGGCGAGAAGGTATGTATAGCCTTCTTTTCGCCTGTGCATCAGGATGCCTGTGTCTTGACGTGATTGTGTTAGGTTACTGCTTAATCAGGACATTCACCTTCCAAGTCTTCATATCTTATAATGCTTATCTTGTATGATATGTATAAATGAAACTGCTTAAGGACTTAATGTGTTTAAAGAAGCTTAGTTTTTCAAATGTCCTGGTTCAGGATTTTGCATAATCTTACTTCTGTTCCCTAATCCCTATGGCACTTACTGACTTGTGCCTTACCTGTGGCAGGTTCTGATTCTTGAGGGGAAGAAGCATGAAGTGACACACCTGTGCCCCTCACCTGACGGCATCCACGTCGCCGTGGGTTACGAAGATGGCAGTGTGCGCATCTTCAGCTTGCTCAGTGGGGAAAGCAATGTCTCTTTCAACGGCCACAAAAATGCAGTCACAGCAATCCAGTATGACTCACTAGGTGCCCGCCTTGTGACCGGGTCACGGGTAAGGCTCGGCATTACTTTGAGTATCTTATTAGTGTGTCATCACGTATCAGTAAAGGAATCACTTCTTTACTTTTCTTTTAGGTACCTTCTCTTTGAATAATGCAAAATAGTGTTTTATTTTCGTTGCACATAGCTGAAGGCTGTGTGGTTATTAGTTGGTTATTAGTGGTTATTACTAATGCTTATTAGGGTTGTATAGACAATGTACATACTTTAAATATATTAAGTCCAAATTGGGAATCGTGGTAGTTAGCCTTTGAGTTACAACATAATCTTCATGCGTATTCTGTTGAATGCTGTTTGGCATGAGGAGAATATACCATATGTCAGTAAGGGTCTCTCCATGTCTCTTTCTTTTGCAGGACACGGATGTGATTGTTTGGGATGTGATAAATGAGTGTGGCCTGTACAGACTGAAGGGACACAAGGATGCCATCACACAGGTCCTGTTCCTGAAGGAGAAAAACCTACTGGTCTCCAGGTACTGATTTAGAGCCAGCTGATTATGGCATCTATCAGACATGTTTAATTCTCTGCAATTCTCATTTGATATTGATCAACTGTTCAACAATCAACAGACTGTTATTTACTATTTTAATACTTAATTGTTGAAATCTTGGTGTCTCAGTTATGTAATTCATAATCAGGCCTAATTTATGTTTCTGAGTATTTGCTTGCACGTTTTCTTCCAGCTCTAAAGATACCTTTGTGAAATGGTGGGACTTGGACACTCAGCATTGTTTCAAGACCATGGTGGGACATCGTAGTGAGGTAACCATCTGAAACCATATTACTTGCTGAATCTATGTGTGTGTGTTATTGTATATGTGTTCTTGTTCAAATCCTCCTCACCCAAGGTTAAGAAGTGTATCAGATGCCTGCTCAATGTGGAGGTATCAAGTGACATGTTCATTGTTCAAACTGTCTGTGTGAAGTAATTGTCTATGCTACTCAATCGGTGCAATGTAATGGCAATCCCCCTACTTTTGCAAACGAATCTAACTGATGTTCCAGTCAGGAGTAAAGGTCTATAAATACCTTGCTATGCTTGATATGATCAAAGCAGTTGCAGTTTGACTGTGGCCAGTGATTGAGGCTGAGGTGGTGAGGTGAGGTGAGTGAGGCTGTTGCTTAGGGTTTGATTGTATGTCGCTCCTTGTCTGTCAGGTGTGGGGGCTGGCGCTGCTCAACCAGGAGAACAGACTACTGACGGGCTCAGCAGACAGTGAGCTGAGGGCCTGGGACATCACCTACTTGGAGGAGGTGAGAGGAGGAAGTCATGTGGCCATGATCATCCTTGAGGAGAAATCTGGCTATTTTTTTTAATTATATTTAAAACGAACAGAAGTATTAAGTGAAATATAGTCATATCTTGTGTTGGGTATAGTAAGGCATTCTAACAGTATTTTTGTTAGGCTGAATATGTAAAATCCAACTCTAAATCCAAAATTGAACTGCATGGTATTCCAGTGATATGGTATTCTGTGTCTCAGAATGACAGTTTCCTGAATTGGACACACACACACACACACACACACACACACTCACTCACAGAGTCAGACAACCTGAGCTGTCAGATTTTCATCACATAATGTCAGACACTGTGTTTGACGGCTGTTAAATGTGTTTTCTCACAGGGGAAGGAGGTGGGTGAACCTCAACAGAAGAAAGGCAAAAGTCTCCTCGATGATGATGATGATGATGATGATGATGGCATTGAGGAAGGAGCTGATGAGGAGCTGGAAGAGGTAACTCGCTGCTGTGGCGCTGTCATTCTCTGGCGCTGACAAGAAATAACAACCAAACTTCACTCAATCAAGCACATTTAAACCCACTGGTGCTTTTTACCGAGCATTGTTATGAACATCTGAATGCTGTTAACCGTAAAAATGCTTAAGACTATGTTAGAAATTTCACACCCAGGCTGTTGGGGGAGATTAAACCTCTCAGCGTGAGTTAAAAGTCATACGCAGAAAAAGGTTTTTCTATTGTTGTGACCAATTCGATTTTTTTCTGTGTTTGGGCTTTGGTCACCGAAAGCAGCCTGGGAAGCCAGATGTTCTGCACTATGCGATGTCCAGGGCACCACACTGATCAGTATCAGTCAGCCTCCACCAGCACTGCTCCATTGTTCTCCCAGTGCTGGATGTGCCCTAAGGCCAAAATTACCATACCACAAAACAAAACAACAAACCCTCATATTCTGAGCCCACTGCAAAGGCAGCAAATTGTTTCCACAGTGCATCCACTCAATGTAAATGAGGTTAAGGGAAGAATACAAGAGAAAGCAGATGCTTTTTCCTACATTCCCCAGTTGTATGGGAATGTATCCCATAGCGTTGCAGTGGTACTCAGCGGCACACCCGTCTTCCATGCTGGAGGCTAAAAGTGGTAGACTTGCAAGTGCAGTCCTGGACTCCTTGACCTATACTTCCCTACAAAGGCAAAGTGCAGTAACTATGTGGACATAGAAAATGAGAAAAATGCCTTTAACATTGTCATACTGCCCAGTCCATCACGCTGTAGTGATGATGCTTTTTTATTGTTTTAATAGCAAGAAGCAAGAGATGTAGTCACAAGACAAATGAGGTGTTATGAGTGTAGCTGGTCAGCTTTTGGCCTCCTGACATGCCTCTCAACTATACGTCCGTTTACACCAAGAATGATAATGACAGCTGTAACTATAGCATCCACACTGAAAAAGAACAGTTTAATGGCAACATTCTTGTTGTGATTTTAAACAACTAATAGAAAGTGCTGTCTTGTAGATTCTAATGAATTCTGATTGGATGACAGTGCTTTTATAGTACATAAAATTGCTCTGAAAGTGATCCCGCCGGTATGTTTGAGCATAAGTTGCTGTTATATTGTTATTATAGATATGTGAACAGCACCATTCATTAATGTGAGAATGATTTTATCAAAAGTATAGTTATTGTTATAGTTATAGTTCTTGGTGTAAATGGGCCTTATTACACTTTCAGTGGAGCTGTTTGGGTGGTGACCCAGACTCTTGCTGCTGCAGTATACTCTATGTTTGCTTGTTGACTTAATCTCGTACTGTGATGATATTTATTAATGTTGTCTTTTATGCTTGTTATGTGTGGGGCATTGTGTGTGCAGCAAATGAGTCCCAGAAAAAAATCCCTTTGGGACAAGGGAAGTATATCATATCATATATCGTATCGTATCTCTGACCCCCCCTTCCGGATGTTTCCACAGAGGATCCTGAGCTGTAAGAAGGCCGGCTCCATCCTCAGAGAAGGCCGGGATAGAGTAGTGTCCCTCATGACGGACACCAAAGCCAGGGTCCTCCTGTGTCACGTAAGTGTGCAACGGCATAAAGCATTATTACAATCAGTTATATCCTACTTGGCTTCATCACAAGACTCACTTCAAACACAGACTATACAAACTGACTATGGCACTGTAAAATGTAGGAGTGGTTGGTATTGGCATGTCGTTCGTGAGCAGGCGCAGTTTGTCAATATGGGCAGGTGGGGCAGCGCCCTCCCAAAAAATATCCACCCCAAAACATAGTTCCTCCTAATAAATAATGTTACCTACGTAACTGCTCTGCTTGCTACCTATTTAAAGGAGAACTTCAGTGTAAAATGAAAATTGGCACAGTTTTTAAAACAGTTTTGACAAGCAGTACCTTGCTGTAGTTTCTTGTCGCCACCATGATGAAAGTTCGCACCAGTCGATTGACGAACATGAACCATCAGGAAGAATAGGAGGAGAAGTGGTACAATCAACTTGTTTGGACTTTCATCATGGCGGTGATGAGAAACTACAGCAAGGTACTGCTTGTCAAAACTGTTTTATTAATAAATATTGTGTACACTTACAAAGTTCTCAGTGCCTCGTTTTTAATGTCAGGGCCTTTGTTGTACTACCGATGGAGTGTGGAGTTTCTTCGAGCTGTTTTAATGGTTTAAAAATAGCATAGTCGTCATGCTTCGTCTGAGGGCACCTACCACTTCCATTGTTAGCCTTCTGGGACAAACGATAAAAAATAGTTAAACTCTGAATGCAACAGGCTAAATCAATTTTGCTCCTTAGTACACATACCAACTCGGTATGATGTTTTAACATGCCAATTTTCATTTTACACCGAAGTTCTCCTTTAACTACTCTGTTGTATGTGGTTTGTGTATGTGTTTTTTATAGCTATTTATTTAGCACTGTGGAATTTAAATCTCAAATACCTTTGTTGATTGCAGTTATGGGGCAGGATCGGTCACTGTCCACATTCATCTGTTGATTTATCCTATTCGCCTGGCGTCAGTTGTCCGAATTGCAAGCAGCGCTAATAGAGTCCAATATGGGCAGGAGCTAGTCTGCCCCAACCGACTTTTTTTTTTACCTTCTAGCAGCTCACAGATCACTACTCTAGTAACGTTACACCTAACCGAATCGTGTCAAATCGTGAAGTGATTGCCTGCAGCACAGAACCTGCCATGTCAAACAGCGTGGACTTTCTGTTAAAAATGCATTTGATGGACTGAAATTAGAAGATAAGTTAGTAATCAAGCAGCTTGGCCCAGACAGACTAGACATCAGTATAACACAGAAAACTAAGGACAAAGGGAAGATATATACAACCGAACATTTTCGTGAACATGGTATGATGAAAATGAAATGGCTGTGTGGTTGCTCCGTAAGGAATACAGTATTTTGCTTTCCATGTCTACTGTTCAGATCATGCTTAGGACAAGGGGACATAGGGATTACAGGAGTTAGCGACGTTTTGCTACGAAGTAGCAAAAAAAGCACACTCTCAAGCAAAGCACATTTACAGTGTGCTATAAAACCATGCTAGGTCAAGTTAATATCGCAGCACACTTCGATGAGGGCTATCATGTAAGCATTTAAAATCAATTGGAGAGGCAAAATGTGTCGTTGTGCTTATTATATGAAGCTGTTGCATTGTTTGCTTTTAGTGCAGTGGGCATTTCATTGGTCTTTGTTAATCATAGCGCTACATTAATGTTAATATAAAAAAAAAAGAACTCTGAAACGCATGCTTTTATGGTGCTGCTTGCAGACAGATTTATTATAGACCTGCTTAGCCGAATTACTACATTAATTAGGTTTTTAATAGGCCGATCAGTATACATTATTCTATAACATTTGGTCAGGGTAGTGATTTAGGCAGGAGTCAGTGTCTGCCCCACCAATATTTATGCTCAGGAGCCGCTACTGTTCGTGAGGGTCACAGTTGATTGATAGGTGTGTCCTGTTGGGGTCTGTGTGTTTCCCAGGGGACAGATAATGGCCTGGAGGTGTTCTCCGTGCTGCCTGAGGAGGAGGTGCTGAAGAAGATGGACAAGAAGCTCAAGAGGGCCAGGAAGAAGGCCTTGAAGTATGTGATCTTCACATCATCACCATTAACAAAACATGATGTTAATTGGCCCTAAAACTACCAAAGTAATGACACCTGCTATAAAAATATGTATAAATAATATTTTGAAAACCAAAAGATGAAAAGGACAAAGGACCATTTCTGTAAATATTAAAGCAACTTCAAATTCCCATGATGTTTTGCAGATGAAAGGTACCCAATGTTCATTTACCTAACCCATCTGCATGTTCTAATTACCTATGACATTGCATAACATTACCATCCATTTTAACCATATGAGATTATCAGTGTAACTTTGGATTTCCCCTAAATGTTTGCCAGGCCATTTTAATATCCAGTCACTGGAGTGTCAGCTTGAGCATCAGCTTAATTGTTTCTCCTCCATATTGTCCTCCAGAGCGCAGGAGGCAGGAGAGGAGGCCGTGGAGGCTACAGTGGAAAGGAAGATCGAGGATGAGATCCAGAGACTGCTCAACCTGAGGGCCTCCGCCAAGATCAGGTGAGGAGGACACTTAGCAAGTGCTTTATCAAAACACGGCAAAGAAACCGTTCCTCCAAAGGCTCAAGGCCTTAACAAAACTTATGCCTCAGAAACACTTAAGCAGAAGGCTCAAGGCCTTACTTACTAAGGTTTAGTATTTTTAATGCTCAGTTTTGATACTTGAATTCTAAAGATAATTATTTTGAACTCATTTATCAGAACATATTGTTGGTTTGGTTGGCTGTTCATTGATAAGTTGTGCTTGAGAGTTAGTACAGCAGGTATTGATTTCCTAAAACATACATCAGTGGTTTTATTCCTAACATTTTTATTATGTGATTCTCAGAACACTGTGGATAGTCATTCTATGATGTTAGGTCTCAATACCACTTGTAGAAGCCATATTTATGTTTCTTTAAATTTGGCTTGAAAATATTAGCTGGTGTGTTTTCTGGTAACCTGCCAAAGAAATTTGGTTATGTTGTTATTCAAGTTCAGTGTAGCTATACCTCCTGCTGTCAGACAGAATCTCTTATGACCAAGTGGAATGTATGTGTCTCCCCCCACCACCCACCCCCTCTCTGTGTCTCTCAGGTCGGTGGACTGCCTGTCGTTCCCCAGTGGGGAGGTCCGATTGGCCCTTCTGCTACAGAACAACACGGTGGAGACGTACTCCCTGCGGCCCAGCGACCCAACGCCGGCCGGCACCAAGACCTCGCGCCTCACACTGGCCGGACACCGCACCGACACCCGCACGCTCGCCTTCAGCTCCGAGAACACCGCCATCCTCTCTGCCTCAGCCGAGACGGTGAAGGTGTGGAACAGGTGGGTGGAGAAGACCAAGGAGGGGACACACACACACACACACACACACACACAGCAACACCATTTAGAACAGGTGGGTGGAGGAGATAGGATGGATTAAGAAGATATAGTGGTGCACACATACACTCACACATCTCACACACACGCAAACCCACACACATGCACACATACACACCCACAGCAGCAGCAACATAATGCTATAGGGCACCTTAGGAAAGACTAAGCTGCATGACTACTAGGTCTAGACAAAAGGAAAATAAATGATCAAATCAGAGTCTTCGGGCTCTGTCTACTATCTCAGCGTGCTGCTCAGTTAACCAATGAGATTCAAATAGTATTTGTCAATAGAAATCAATAAAGTGACCCTTTTCCCTAATTTCTGTTGTCTTTGTCTCAGATCTACTCTGCAGGTGGTGCGGACTATGGCCTGTGAGTACGCCCTCTCCTCCCTGTTTGTCCCCGGAGACCGACAGATCATCCTGGGGTCCAAGGTAAGGCTGGAGCTGATTAGCATGCTAGTAGTATAACAGAGACACCATTGGTAATTTAGTGGCTGTTGAGACACAGCTGTTCATTGCCAGTCAGGGTAGTCTTAAAATGTATGTACTTCATAACATTGTTGGCTAAAGTGCACATTTTATGTGCTTTTATCTTTGTCTGTTTCTCTATCTCTCCCTCTACCCTGCTGACGTTCACCCTGTCGCTCTTTTTCTTTTTCTCCATCAATATCGCTGTTTTCAGTCAGGAAAGATACAGTTGTTTGAGTTATCCTCAGGCATCCTGCTGGAGACCATAGACGCCCATGACGGAGCTCTGTGGTCCATGTGCCTCTCACCAGATCAGGTATGCCCCGCCCATAAGACCAGGTATGCTTCCTCACACAGAGGCAGCTGTGCTTACTGGTGATGTCTTCCCACATTTTGGTCTGGTGTTGTGTCCTTTCATCACATCATGCCTTGTAGACTGTGGAATCAGATTAGACAAATAAACTTACTATCAGTCAAGCAGGCACTTCTTTTAACCAGTGTGCTCCCAGACTAAGCTTAGTACTAATGGCATTTTGATAAAAAATATACGTTCAACTGTATTTTGTGTGTTAAAATAATATTACTTCTTGATTTCCAAAGCGACTTTCATGACACCCAAGGTCACACCAACACACACAAGACAAAGACAACAGATACACAAAACACAATTAAAAGTCCACGGGTATATGTGTGTGTATGATATGCTAAGCATAGCTTTGTGCTTATGTACAGAGAGGCATTGTGACTGGCAGTGCAGACAAGACTGTGAAGTTCTGGGACTTTGAGCTGATAAAGGACGAGCAGTCTGACCAAAAATCAAAGTGAGCAAAAAACCTTATCTGTCTTAAAAGTTAAATCAGTTAAATATTGCACTTTGTGTAGGTTAACCACTGTAAACCAATCAGTGTTTTTAGTTGTCATATTTTGCTAATGTAGTTTGAGCTCTTGCTGAGTATGTTGTTACATTTGTTTTAATTTACCTTTTATATGTGTGTTTGTGTGTGTGTTTTCATGCGTGTGTGTACATAGGAGGCTAACGCTAAAACACACACGTACGCTACAGCTGGATGAGGACGTGCTGTGTGTGCGCTTTAGTCCGGACCACCGGCTGCTGGCCGTGTCTCTGCTCGACTGCACCGTCAAAGTCTTCTACGTCGACACACTAAAGGTGAGAGCTTTCCCATGATGCCTCAGTTTACCCCTATAATGTACCCTTGGACAAAAAGCCCCCTTCATGTAGAAAAGTAAGTCTGTTTTGAACAGTGTGTATTTTCATTACATACTATACATTAAATTTGCTTGTATGTAAAGGAGCATGTACATCCACTAGAGGGCACTGCGCGGCGGATGCGGGTTTTCTGACCAACATGCACAACCTCATCTTCACATTTTCAGATGTCCCGTAGTTTTTGAAGACATTGCCCCCTTTTCCAAATGTCTGATGTCTCTTTTTTTCTGTCTTAGTTCTTCCTGTCTCTGTATGGGCACAAGCTTCCTGTCCTCTGTATGGACATCTCTCACGTGAGTAGCCCGCACATTCAGCCCTTTTTCTGTTTGCCTTTGCCATCTAGATTCATGTCCACATTTCTAGTTGTTTGTGTGTATGGATCGCCTTCATCTCCTTCTTTCTCCTCTGCTCCGTTCTTTTAGGATAGCGCTCTCATCGCCACGGGGTCTGCTGACCGAAACGTGAAGATCTGGGGGCTGGACTTCGGTGACTGTCACCGTTCCATGTTCGCTCACGATGACAGGTAAACTCCAGTGGAAGCCTGCAGCGTGTGGGCCGATTGCTAAATACCTCAACAGTTTTTTAGATGTCGTTTTGAAACTCCACCTGCAGAGTTTGGACTGAATTTCAGAACAATTGGCTTGTGAGAAGACTTAACAGATGATCTTTAAAAACCCTTAGCTGCATAGATGGCCTCACACAGAGGCGAGAAAAACTCTTTGTCACATGGCCATCTTCTCCTTTTACTTAGAACAAAGCAACTTCCTTCCAGTCTCAGCACACCTTAGTATGGATAGTCAGCCTGACCACTTCCCAGTTACTTAAACAGCCTTTACAGTCATCATATCTGTAAAGGGAATGTTGTGGTCAGTCAGTGTTTAATAATGACCAGCATGAACAAGCAATGATTGACTTATTTGATAAGTCATTGGTTTATAATATAAGAAACGGGGCCAGAAGACCACCCGTTATTCACAGTTTAAGGTTTTTACACACTACGATCCCAGTATTTTAACAGATCAAATTCAAGTCTGTAAATTACATAAGCATTACAGTATCCTGGTTCAGTGACTGCTGAGGGATGGGCCACATACGTTAAAGTTTCTTGTCACAGTAGGATGTTTGGCAACTTTCATTAAAATTCTTCAAACATTATAACAATTAGCTTAAAAGTAGCTTAAAATACTTTCAGAGGGGGCATCAGGCTGTGTCAGCTTGCTGCCGCCACATGCTGACTTGCGTCCTGCTGAGGATGTACACTTTTGGCTGCTGCTGTATGGACAAGTGATTGCACACTCTTAGTTTGGACAAAGGGTCAGTTAAGAGAGGACAAAAAAGGGAAAAAATGACATCATTCCCAGATGGCCCAGCAGTCACAATTTTTTATCCATTCCTTCCGATCTGTCTTTCGAATTCTTTTATTAATCTCTCGTTTTAATCTTTGTCCCCTCTCTCTCTGTCTGTCTCTCTCTGCCCCCCCCCCATCTCTCTTTCCCTCTCTCTCTCTCTCTCTCTCTCTCTCTCTCTCTCTCTCTCTCTCTCTCTCTCTCTCAGTGTCATGTTTTTGCAGTTTGTCCCCAAGACCCATCTGTTCTTCACAGCGGGGAAGGATAAGAAGATCAAACAGTGGGACGCCGACAAGTTTGAGCACATCCAGACTCTGGAGGTGACATTCTCCGAAATCCCCCCCAACTCCACCCACCCCCTCTTTTTTCCATTTCCTGATCTTTCCACATGGCCTAGTCATATCCTGGGAGGTTATTGGACAGGGAGGGAGGTGGGGAGTCTCAGGGGGTGAGGTGGGGGGGTGGATGATTGTGATGGAATGGAAACTTTGAGGGAACCCCCAGGGACACATGCTGCAAACAGCTCCACCTGGCTATTTACTTTTGTTTGTGTGTGTTTGTACGAGAGAATGAGCGTTTGGTTGTGTTTCCTTGGCTCGTAGTGTGCTTAAATTACAAGAGAGTTTTTGCCTACATAGCATGCACCTTCTGGTCCTAAAAAGTGTGTGTTGGTCTGTGTATGCGTCCACATGCTAATGTGTGTGTTATTGCCAGGGCCACCATCGGGAGGTGTGGTGTATAACCATCAGCCCTAATGGGGACCACATCGTCTCGTCCTCCCATGACAAGTCCCTGCGCCTGTGGGAGAGGACCAGAGAGCCCATCATCCTGGAGGAGGAGAAGGAGATGGTGAGGCAGAGACGCACACACACACACACACACACACACACACACACAGCACTAATAAAGTACTATTTAGGGGGATGAGACCATAACTTCTGCATTAGGATGTAAAAAAACACACTTTATTGGAAGATGACACAATTATATGAAGTGGTTACGTAATGTATACATATATTGTACACAACTACAACTTGTATGTGTTTTTGTGTAGATAGTGTATGTACTATTATAAACATTTTTTCTCTGACCTTTTGCAGGAGCGAGAGGCTGAATTTGAAGAGAGCATGGCCAAAGGAGATGAGCCAGTGGTAAGTGTGCGTGTGCGTGTGTGTGTGTGTTTGCGTGTGTTTGCATGTTGTAAATGTCATAGGTGTTGAGTGGGGGTGGTGTGTCTTCCTTCCTGTGTGTGTGTGTGTGTGTGTGTGTGTCTGTGTGTCTTTGCCATGTCACAAGTGTCTAACTGGCCATCTCTGACAGGTTCCTGGAGAGACAGCTGGTGAAGCGGCACCTGCAGGGAAGAAGACGATAGAGACGGTCAAAGCCGTAAGTGTTTGTGTGTTACCTGTGTGTGTGTGTGTGTGTGTGTGTGTGTGTGTGAAGGAGATCTCTTTGCAGCCTGTTTATGCATCATATCAATGTCCTGTCTGGACTGGAGCATGTCTCAGAAAATTTATAGTGACACCACTGTTACTAGACAAAGCTGTTTTGGAAAAATTGTATTTGTGTGTGTGTGTGTGTGTGTGTGTGTGTGTGTGTGTGTGTGTGTGTGTGTGTGTGTGTGTGTGTGTGTGTGTGTGTGTGTGTTTCTGTCTCTCACTCTCCCCCCTCTCTGTCCTGGTCTGCAGGCTGAGCGCATCATGGAGGCCCTGGAGCTCTACAGAGAGGAGACGCAGAAGATGGAGGAGCACGAAGAAGCCTGCAAGGCAGCAGGGAAACAGGTCTGGAGTGCCTGCCCTTCTATCACACAGACTCTCTTGCTCTCCGTCTCCCTTTTGCTCACTCACTCTTTCTCCCTTTTACACACATACTGTACACCAACACACACAAACTCTCCCTTTCTTACTCTGTCCCTTTCCCTCTCTCCTACTTTTTCTGTCTCTGCCTCTCTGTCTCTCTCTCTCTCTCCCCCTTTCTCCATTTCTCTATTTCTCTTTCTCGTTAACAGAACTGCATTATCAGACTGTAAACAAACAGCATTGCCTATGGTTACCTAATCTGTGTAAGATCACCTAGCCACTCACCCTACATGAGGGTAATGCATGATGTCATGTAGTAAGATTTTGGTCTACGTTTTGATGTGTTTCTGTCTCACTATTACTGTGATTCCTCCATAGCTTCCTCCACTGAAGGTGAACCCCATCCTGGCTGCCTATGGAAACATCTCTGTAAGTAACTAAGCATTAATGCACAAAACAACGCAACACAGACTCAGATTTTGGGTTATAGCACAGATAACATCTGATCATAGGAATCATCATAGTCTGTTGCATAGGCAGTATGTTAGTAGAAAGAGCTCCAGCTAAGTGTACTTGACCGTCCTGTTCTATCACTCCACTTTGCTAATTGACTCATAGCTGCTGGTGTATTTGCACTAAAAGGCTCAGGCCACAGGCTCTGTAATGGGCCTCAGCGTGTCCTTCGTGAAACTGTGTAAATAGAATGAAATTAAAACTGAGTGGCATTAAAGTATCAAAGCTAAAAGTGTTTTTGTGTGTTTTTGTCTCCATCTGCAGCCTTCCCGATACGTGCTGGACGTCATCAGGAAGGTTCGCTCCAGGTAAGGCCGTCTGTTGCCATGGGGACCCTTGGCCTGTTCACTGCTAATGTGTTTGCACATTATTGATTGCACAACAGTGTTCTGTAGCCCCTTGGCTGTGCCGTGGGTACGTTGTGGGAGAGACGGGTTCTATTATGTCTCGTAAGACACAAATATCTCTCACTATCGACAGTCTTCGGCTCATGGAATTAACAGATCCATACAGATTGGCTTAGTGTTGACATTATCCCCAGTCTAATCTAATGCTAAAGGGCAGTCTGTTGTTTTTCCAGTGATTCTTAGTTTGTAATGAACTGAACGCAGACTTGACTATAACTATAGTATATATATGTATAGTATACGTCTCATAAATATGGTTCTTGGAAATGTAAGAATTTCTTTCTTTCTTTCTTTCTTTCATGTTTTTCCTTCCTTCATTTTCTTTCTTTTTCTGTCTGTCTCTTTTTCTGTCTCTCTGTCTCTCTCTCTGTCTCTAGTGAGCTGGAGGTGTCTCTGCTGGTGCTACCCTTCCCCTATGTCCCTGACCTGTTAAAGCTCTTTAGCTGCTATGTGAAGGACGGCCTGGAGGTGGAGCTGGTGTGCCGTTGCCTCTTCTTCCTGCTCAGGTAGAGTAAAAAACTCTTATAATGCAGTGGTTTGTTAGAAAGTGACTTCTAAAGAGTATGGCACTTTGATATATTTGTTGTTTTACAGGACAAAAGTGAAATATTTCAGAAGTGAAAGAAAACAGAAAAAAACAGCAAATGCAGGACATAAAAACACATAAGACAATTTGCTGGGGGTGTTGAGACCTTTGTGGTGTGTGTGTGTGTGTGCGCGCACGTAAGTCCTCATTCTTTTTTGTCTTGGCATAGGATCCACTTTGGCCAGATCACTAGTAATCAGATGCTGGTGTCGGTGATCGATGAGCTGAGAGTGAACACAATCTCCAAAGTTCGGGAGATCAGGGTGAGTGATTCTCTTTCTCCTCAGAGAAAAAAACTCGTGCTGAACTCCACAAAGCATCTTTCTTTTTGCAAAGAAACTGCAGCTTTGGTTATTAGGCCATAGGTGAGAGAACCAACAGTAACCCCGGTATCTCATAGTAGCTCTCAGAAGCACTGAAGCCTGCCAAAGCATGTAATTATTTAGGAGATGCTTTCTATTTTGTGTGGTAGACTGAAATTTTAAACTGTGAAGTAACTGCATCATGCTTTATTGCGTAAGTGATTATATCACATTTATTACAATGTAATAAGATGTGAATGCAGTAAAAGTAATACATATTGAATTATAGATTTTTTCTGTGACATACGTCTGTGTAGACTCAAAAATGTGATTTGCCACAGTAAACAAGTATTTAGTGTCAGAATGTAACCTAATGGCTGTGGATTACAAACATTAGTGTCTACAAGATGAGTTATAAAACTCAAGCAACAAGATACTACATATTCATTTGGGATAAATGGTGAAACTCATTTGAACTTCTGGAGGAAATAATTCTGTTCACGGTTCCTCCTGCTGATGTTCCTCACAGGATGTTCTAGGGTTCAACAGTGCTGGGCTGCAGTTCCTACAGCGCGAGATCGAGAGCAAGGAGGACGTGATGTTTTTCGCCGACGCCACCAGCCACTTCGAGGAGAAGAAGAGGAAGAGGAAGAAGAGGGAGAGAGCCATCCTGTCACTTGCGTGAAGACAGTAGTAGAAGTTATCTAAAAAAGGACTGGACTTTTCCCATAGACTGCCTTTGTGAACGTTCATCAGAGGAATCACAGTACACAACTCGTGTTTTTTTTTTTCTACAGCAAGACTACATTTTAATACATGATTTGCAGAGTATGTTATGTTGAAAAACTGTGAGAGTGTCTTGACCTCTATCACTGCTAAATGTATGTGTTGTCAGACCTTTCAGGAAAAGTATTTGTAATAAAGTACAAAAGCAGCCACGGCCTTGTCTAAGGTGAATGTATATAGCAGGTCCCTTCAGAGCTTTACATTCATTTTAAGTACATACATCTACTCTAATACCTATATTTTTGTAAGACTGACGTTTTCTTCCTCCAGCTCTTGTTAATCTCTCCCTCCCTGTGTCCACCAAAATAAGGCCAGACAAGTGGTGATGTATGCTTTTTGCTATAGCTTTTCCTGTACTAGGAGCTCAGGGGGGAGACTTTTCCTTCACTGGATGTGTGTGTGTGTATGTGGTTGAGGAAGTATGTGTGTGCGTGTGTGTGTGTGTGTGTGTGTGTGTGTGTGTGATTCAGACGTGTAGAGGTCCCATTCCGAGGGCCGTGGCGAGAGCTGTCGCCAGAGGCTCGGACCACCGGCAGTCCATAGGCCTCAGTGGTGGTGGAGCAGGAGTGGGAGTTCCAATTATTCTCCCAACTTCCCTTAACTGCTGTCACAGAAAAATAGGGGAGGGTTAGTCAAATATAGAACCCCAGTTGCTCTCTCTTTCGCTCCCTCTCTCCCGTCGCTCTCTCTCTTTCTCTCTCTCTCTCTCTCCCGTCGCTCTCTCTCTCAGCTATGTTGTTCTAAGGGGTTGTTCTCTATGGGAAGCGGGTTGGGCAGTAGTGGGCCTGCAGGCAGGATGCAGGTAGACTTTAACGCGCTCGTAACTCGGACAGAATTTACAGTTACTAGGCCGCGTGTATGTGACAGCCATATTTCATGGTTTTGGGAGGTAGGTGTGTGTGTGTGTGTGCGCGTGTTTGTGTGTGTGTGTGTGTGTGTGTGTGTGTGTGTAAGAAGGGTGCTCCAGGCAAGGGGTGGCAGCAGCAGGGCCTACACCACTCCTGGTCACGCTTTCATATTTCACAGTTCACTCACCCAGTTTCTGCGGAGGAATGCTCCGCTTTTAAAAATGAAAGCGTAAACTGTAGCCTCCCCGACACTTTACCTGCGTTCACTTCACGCCTACATCAAACACATGATTCGCAGCGCGCGTTAATATGGCCGTCACGGGAAGGACCTGAGGTAATGAGATTACACATCACAAACACCTTCGCCCCTCTGTTCAATTTTCTATCCAGCCTTGCACCGCAGACTAGAAAACAAATGAACTGTGTATTTATATGGCTGTAAAAAGCCTGACAGCTTTTATGGGGGAACATTTGCTCTTTTGACCATAAATGTCACACCTACCAAGATTAAAAATTCCTAAAGAGGAAGGGGGGCATTTTTTTCCCTCTCTCTAAAGAACTCAACTTGCTCATGGTGTGGTTTTTGTCACAACCACAGTCTGATTTTTTTAATTGAAGGTGCTTGGAAAAACGAAAACTTTTACAGAAGGGATATTATTTAGTCTTCAACAGAGTGCTACACTATGCTGACCCCATACAGCAAAACATCAAAACATCTGTAAGACCCGTACTCAATGCTGGCCCGTGAAAGCTGCCAGCATTGAGTACGGGTGAGTTCAACCATACAGCAGGCAATAGCAGTCTCACATGATCAACAGCAAGGGGCTGCGTTAAGTCTACAAGACAAAAAGCCAGAGAGATTTCATAATAGCATGAAGTATAATGTGCTAGTTGAAATATTTGGTTTGCTTCACAACTAGGCCTGAATTCAGTTAAGAGATCTATTGTGCGGAGAAAGATGTTTTTTTCTTTCGCAAATATTGCCTCATGCAGACAATACAGTGGTTGTGCTCAGCTCACCTGAAAGTGCCTGTGCTTTTCACATATAAGCTTACGTGGTCAGGATTTGATAACTGGATGTCCGGATTTGGCAGTCTTTCAGGTTGTTTGGCCTTCAAAGCGTCTCATATCAGCTGCTGGCATGATCGGCACAGTATGACTAACCAGAGGTGTTGTTTGACATATTGGTTGTGACTGGCCTCATGTCAACTTTTGAGATGACCTGTGGATGAAGGCTTACTACCTAACATTTACATACACTAACAGAAATACCACAGGGAAGTGTACATCAGCAAAATAAGGTACAGTTCTACTGTCAGTCAATCAGGGTGACTAGTAACTGGAACAAAATGCATCAAGAATTTAAGAATGCTCATGCCATCAGTTTGGCTTATTTGTTGGTAGGCCTAGTCAGTGCGCAATAATGATAAGGTAGATAGATAGAAAATATCCAACTGTTTTGTCGTATGTAAACACTAGGTGGCAGCATTGACTTTCCAAAGAGAACCTCCGGCAACCAGGCCCGCGCGCCACACGAGAACGGGACTTGCCTCTACCGAGAACCAAGAGGTTTGAGTAATGTCAGACCCTTCATCACGGTCACATCACGGTAAGGACGCCTCCCAAGTGTTTTAGCTTTACCGTCACAAGACTGCCCTCGTTTGTATGTCAGTGTGCTCGTGGTAAATCTCTCTCTCTCTCTCTCTCTCTCTCTCTCTCTCTCTCTCTATCTCTCTATCTCTCTCTCTTTGTCCTTAAAAGTTTGGTTTCTGACAGCTGTTGATTAGCGGTTAGCGTTTCACGTCTCTGTTTAAACCATAGGATTAAGAACTCGGAGAATTAACCCCTCACACCTGTCACGCTTGGCCTAACTGGGAGCATTCGTAGATATCAGTGAGAGAAAATGACCCTCAGTAGGCTCTTGCTTTGCTCTCTGATGACGTCCAGTGAGGATTGTTTTTGCTTCCAGCCAAGGGGGAATGAATAGCTATTAGCAGTCTGTGTGTGTCTAAACTGTCAGTCCAAAGTATCTCATTACTCTATGCTAAGCCTATCTTGAAAATATGGTCGCCTTACATCAGTCTGCCTATACGTTTCTCCATGATGTAGCTGCGCGTGGCAGTTGACTCATAAATTCTGAGTCTGGAGTAACCACAGTTTTCTTGTTCCCCAAAGTTACACCATAAATCTCTCAGTCACCTGCTACCTGCCAACAGCATAAATGAAAATTCATACATATTTGTTCCATGGAAAGCGAATCTGGTGAATAATTCTGCAATGTTGGTGATGCTGACAGTTGGTCATAGTTGTTGAGGTCTCTTAGGTAATTTAACCTGTGTCTCAATGTGTGTGTAAGAAAAAGAGATGGTGTGAGAATGAGTGAAGAATATGAGATGTGTGTGCATGTGTGTGGGTGGGTGTAATGAAAACACAGAGTGAGAAATTAATTTTTACTTGTGCGATACTCATGCTTGACCTCAAACACCTCTTGACAAGCCTCTAACTTTTACCCAAGTCCAGCAAAACAGTAAACCTTTAACAGGAGACTCTTTAGTGGGGTCCTGAGGTGTTACAGCCTGTAGGCATCTAGAAAGTGGTAGGCGGCTTGTGACTTGTCAAGATAAAACTGATGGAACAGCCATGAAATGCAAGTAACACATATGTTATTAGCTCTCTTGTTCTTTTAGGCTCTTGAATAGTCCTGGGATGTCTTACAAGGAGGTTAAAAATAAAGGTCATTCATAGAAAGGTATGTAAAAGCTGTTTTGTACTGTTAAAGGTGCATAAATAGCATTTAGTTTCCACTACACCACTAACAAGTACTGATAGAGTGCATGATACACTGCCATCAAAACAAAGAAAGACTAACTCTGAAACATGAACATGGTGGGGACGGCCGTCATGACATCGTTGGAATGTTTCCCGCCATATGACACAGTGTGCAGCTGTACGCCTTCCGGGTGGAGCGCAGGTTTGGGTTGGGATGGGGGGGGGGGGGGTGTAGGGGGGGAGCGGTAGGAGTTGTCCCATGTGTGAGGAACATGTCATGTGTGAGGAAGAGGGAGCCATGTTTTTAATAAGAGTGGTCTGGAGAGATCAGGGCACAGGAAACCAACCCTTCTACATACTTCCCCCTTCATACACACACACGCAGACACACACACAGACACCACCATGCCCTCCACCACCACTACCACCACTGTGTTTCTGTGTCAAAGCCCACCTCATGCCCCATTTTCTCTTTCTCACTCTGTGTGTGTGTGTCTCTGGGATACCTTTCATTGTTTTTGTGTATGTTTCACGTATGTATGTTTTATGTGTGCATGTTCTCTGTATGTTTGATGTTCTCGGATCACACACACACACATACACACACACACGTGTCTCATTGTGTTTGAGTGTCCTGATTGTTTGACATGAGTTTCTATATCATTTACACACATAATGAAATGAACACGAAACTTTCACATACACACCCTGACTTTCACAACACTAACGCTCTCTCTCTCTCTCTCTCTCTCTCTTTCTCTCTCTCTCTCTCTCTCTCTGCCCCCCGCCCTTTGTCTGTTCTAACTTTCCCCTGTTTTAAAGCCCTCTCCCCAGAAATCCATGCAGCTGATGTAATTAGTCACTTTAGAGCCGTGCACTCGGTATTACTGCCCATAAACAGACATTCAATCCCTTCCTTAGAGCGGGCCTGTTTATCCTGCTCTTTACAGTCGGTTCAGCTCTCTGTTTGTCCATGCCCAAACAATACTGGCAGTATGCTCCGCGCCCGCCCTGCTATTCATCTGCCCAATTACAAAAACAAGAAAGAAAGAAAAGTAAAGAGAAAAAAATCAAAAAAAGAAAATAAATACGAATCGATTAGGGGTCATACCCCGTCGAGATTTGTTCTAAAAACATTCACGTGGCCAGTGGCACTAAGCTTCTTTTTTTAGCCAAAAAAAAAATGTAAAAGGTAAAAAATTTACGACGTGAGTTTAAATTGGGCAAGGAATGAAATGCATGTTTGTTTTTGCCTGAACGGTTTGATCTGCATCATTATCTAAATGCAGCAGCTCGTAAATCTGAGTGACAGGGGCTTAATCCACACCAACACAGGCCAGCAGCCGAGGTCTGTAAGGGAAGAGGCCAGCACTGTCCAGCACTGGGCTGCCTAGTTCTGCTTTAATATGGAGCGCTGTTGCGTGTATAGAGGCAATTCTAGGTAAATCCTAATAACAGGCTAATATCGTCGATATGTATTTATGTCGCTATAAACAGTTTAAATAAATACATGTTACGCATTCTCTACCATGCCTGAGTTGTTAGCAGCAATGATATGAAACAGTGCTGTAAACAAGTATGCGAATAAAGCAGAAATTATATCCCTAAATCCTCCATAAATTATATTTAATACATAAGTTTCATTAAGATTCAATCTTGCAGTCCTTATTGTCTGAGTAGAACAGAATTATCTGAGAAACACAAATGGAAAAACTGAAAGTTAAATGGCAAAGCTACAACACAAAACAGCTTTTGGCAGTCAGTCAGTTATTGATGAAATAAATAAATAATGAATAGAATAGTCCTCTTGCACAAGTGAAGTATTTTCTCCCAAAAAGGGGGGGAGAGCGAGAGAGAGAGAAAGAAGGAGAGAGAGAGAAGAGAGAGAGGGCTGCCTAGTGCACTGAACAAGGAACACAAAAGACGTCTGTTAGACGTGAGCCAGCCCAACTCAAGAGCTTGTTTTCGGCCTCCATCTTTAAAACATAAACAATAAAAGTCAGACTCTCCTCGCAAATAATCAATCAGGTCTTGGAGGCTAGGAGTCAGGGGGTTTTACCCGGTGGATACTTTTAGTGGGCCGCTGGATGTTAAGGGTGCGTTGTTTCCCGTGGCGACGGGTAGGTGTTGACACGTGAGGGCCTGACGAGTCAAGCTAACCGCCGACAGACGACCCAATATCCTGTGTGAAAAGCCACTTCATAACGTGCGTCTGGAGGCTCGGAAACATGCAGAAAATAGGAGGTCGCAACGGAGAAAGGATGCTTACGTGTGTGCCAATTATGTCATTACCTCCAGTTTTATTTTGGACAGGTTCGTAGAGGAGTACTGTCTTTGTATTAAAATAGAGATGTACTTTTTTGTCATTAATGGTCAATTACTGCATTTTCTGAAATATTACTTTAAACTGACATGAAATTGGGGTAATCAAAAATAAACAAAATATGGTGCATTTTTTATGAGCAGAAAATATTGGCAGATACCTCACCACTTGATTCTTCCAATGCCTATTAACCTTATTACATACTGTTGTTCTAGCAAGGCATTACAATTCATTCTTTTGCTGTCTCCACTGAAGAATAATTAGTAACCCCATATGCCAAGTGATTTAATGGTAATTCCTTTGTTTTGGGGTGCGGTGTGAAGGGGTCAGTGTGCCTGTGACCCTTGGGTATGTGGGTTCACATGCAGGTGTTCGGGGCCCCCCCAAAAACTCCCATTGAGAAACAGAGGTGCTGAAACTTTTCCCAACGCACAGACACACACACACACACCTCTGCAATCCAAATGGCTAATGAGTCCTTCTGTGTAACAGATTGCTTTCTGTCGGCCCCTCGCCATGTTATTGTTTCGTTTAAGCCTGTTTTTGTCAAACACACACGTTCCGTTAAACAACCAATTAGCAACCGTTTTTCACTTCAAGCGCTGTTATGCTCAGTGATGTTAAACGTCATTGACACGCTCAAACACTGGACCAGTTAGCAGCTTACTACTCAGCAGTGGCACAAGAGGTCTGAGTCACCAGAATACACTACACTACACATACACATCACACACACATGCATGCACAGCCTGCATAAATACACACAGACACACACAAACCTATGCACGGTATACATAGACACACACACAAGCACATCACGCATACACACAGATGCACATGCATGCACAGTATGCATAAGCACACACACACATATACACAGACACACACACACACACACACACACACACACACACACAAAGAAACCTATAGCCGTGTGAGTGTGAGCGAGGTGAGAGGCTAATCGCATGTGTTTGGTCTGTCAGTGTGTCCACATGCTGCAGCATAACCAGAGAGCAGAGAGAAGGGACAAGCATGGCAAAAATGCCTGTGAAGTTGTCTCGGCTTCACAGCCCCATTGAGAGACGCACATATACGCTTCATTTGCCTGCCCTGTGGACAATTGAGTAAGAAACCATGTGAAAAGAACAGCACTGAGGAGCTAAATTGGGTGAAGTATGTAGAGGTCTTTTTTTTGGGGGGGGGGGGGGGGGGGGGGCGACGTTGAAAAAGAACATGTGTGATCTGTTCCTAACATGCCAGAGTTGCCGTGGGCAATGAACAACTGATGTCTGAATCTGATCACTCACTTTCAGTCTTTTCCACTGAGAGGGACAGAGACATGGAGCGAGACAGAAAAAGGAGAGCGAGTGGGAGAGAAAGAGGGAAACGACAGAGTGAGAGAGAGGGAGGGGCAGAGGAGGGAACAAAAATAACAAAGTCATGATGGCTGATGGATGTTCAGCATGCACTTACACACACACACGCACACACACACATATTATTCTGTCCATCCTGATATCAAATGGAGCCTGTCTGTCACTCTATAAATATGATAAATACGGATTACCAGTAAATTATCTGTCCATGACAAAACAACATTCTCCCCGACACCTCCATCAACCCCTGTTATGGGTTAATGGTCTCCGTACAGCTGTACTGATGGTTCCCTCCGATTGTTCACTTCGCTCCCCTTCACATTCTGGAAACCAGGCCAACACAGGCAACGCTGCTGGCAATCATCATGGGAAATATCAGATAAACTGCCCAAACTCTCAATCTGTAATCTAACTGTCTTACTAGATATTGTTTAGCAGGACCAAATGTGCCTAACTAGACATATGAGGTACGTTGAACACAAATGTTTTCTGAATTTGAGTCAGACAAATGCTTCGATCTCCAGAGCTGCATTGTAACATCTGTCTGCTGTAAACACATTCACACCACATACACAAGAACTGAAGACACAATGGTGGAATTGGCTGTATGTAATGTAGCAAGTGTGTGTGTGTTTGTGTGTGCATGTGTGTATGTGTGTGTGGAGGGAGAGATGTATTAAGGTTCGCAACCCTTCTGGAGCCCCTTCCGTCTGTCAGCGGAGGTGGATAGGGGGTGCTCACCGCCTCTAATCCCGTTGTCAGTGATCACACCTTGGGCCCGGATAGAGTCACTGCCCCCTCTCTCTCTCCACACCTCCAGAGCTCCAGAGCCCCAGGGCTCAGCCTAATCTCTGCCCCACTAATAGCTCCTCCACTGGGGCTTGGCTTCCCAGATCGGGGTGGGCGTGAGGCTGGAGGTCTGGATCCTTCACAAATACCTCCCCCTCCTACACGTACACACACACACACACACACACACACACACACACACACACACACACACACACACAGCTCCCCCTCAGAGCAGAACAAAGGCAGACATGCTGACTGCTTTATATTAGTGTTTAATTAAGTTAAGTATCCCCTCACACACACATACACCACACACACACACAAGGTTCTCTCTCTTACACACACACACACACACACAGAAACACAGCCTGTCTCCTGTCCTTTGCTCTTCCCCTTTCAAGTAAGACTTGTTTCATGACAGAGAATCCGGCTTTGAGGTCAGATCAAGAGGACTAACGGAGGCCTGACCTGTGTGTGTGTGTGTAAGAGAGAGAACCTTGTGTTTGTGCGTGAGTGTATGTGTGTGTGTGTGTTCTTTTCCACCTCTGGGTGTGTTCAAGAGTGAATTCAATTAAACCCTTATATCATTCCCCCAAACCCACAAACACATGCACACACACGCTCACACACACACACACACACACACACAGACCTGCAAAATACCCACACACTTTTTAACTTGCCATTCACAAAGAGTCATTTTTCCCTCTCTGTCTTATAATTCATTCCGTCAGTCTATTGTTTTGTCCCGTAATTCTCTCTCATGCGTCAAACTAACCTCAGTTAGTCCTTTGGGTTTTCGACTTACAGTTTTACTTACTTCTACTCCTACCTCATACTTTCACTTAACTCTTTTTTTCTCGCTCTTTCACGTTGTCTGGATGATGCACGCACAGCTACTACAAACATTTATACACACAGACACACAGACTGCTGTGTATGTAAAACACACACACACACACACACACACACACACACACACAAACACACACACACTCCTTTTGTCATTCATCAGTGTCCATTAATCTCTGCTCAGCACCTTCTGATAACAAACTTCCACAGTAGCAGCTAAACTTGCATGCAGACTCAGCTCTGATAGGACCCACATATAGCAGCCAAACCTGATTCACATATATCAGCTAATCCTGAACTAATCCCAGCCTTGGTACAGGCCACAGACGTCAAGTGGATATATCAAATGAAATGGTATAATGTTTTTGTTCATGTTTTGGATTACAAACACAGTCCTTTTTGACAGTTGTATATGCTTTGTAAAAAATTGATTTTATGGTGCACTTATTGAACTGCTCAGAAGGGGCTGTGGTAGGGAGGGTTGGGGCCTACACCTCTAAAGGATTTGGCATTGCAGTGGATTTAGAGGTATTTGTTCCAAACATTAATGTGACATGCTGGTAACTTGTCTACTTGTCTTCTAACTTGAGCCCTCTTTTCCACGCAAATAACAGACCAGTCCACATAGCTGCAATAGAGTAGTCTTGAGACATTTACAAAGGAATTGAGAGATCATTTTGAATTTGGTTTTGCTTGACAGCTTGACAGAAACAAAGTGTGTCTACTCTGAACTGTGTGTACGGTAAACTGAATCCAGATATGAGCCACATAGAGAAGTGGTCCCCAATCACCAGGCCTTGGATCCTTTGGAATTGTATGTATTTCATCCAACTGAAGAAGCCTTTTGGATGAGAGGTAAAATGTCGTAAAGCTCCAAAAAGAAGTCCAGTTGCTTACAACTTTGTTCCTTTGACTATTTCATCCAGGTTTTTTTTTTTTTTTTTACTTAAAAAAAAAATGCCTCTGCTGCCCCTGCCTTAACAAGCTAAACATTTTTTCATTATTTACTCTACACATTATGCCACTTTCCCTGTTCGCAGAAAAATTGTCCAGCCTGAAACCGGTCCATAGTACAAAGGTGCTGACAGAGAGTAGTTAAGCCTAAACCTGACCCAGGTCCTGACACGGGCCACATCAGGATCAGAGCCCTCCTCTCTGGGTCATCCTTCTACTACTCATGGAGTTGGGTCAGATGGACAGATGGATGAACAGACAAACTGAGAGGTGGGTGGGTGGATGGATGGGTGGATTGATTGATGGATGGATGGGTGGAGCAGAAAGGACAGAAAGAGGTAAGCCCTGTCCCTGTGAGGTGTACAGGATGGAATGATAGTGGGAAGGGAGAGAGATGGATAGATAGATAGAGGGATGTATGTACGAGTACATGGATAGGGGAGTGAAGAGGGAAGACGTAATCTCTCCGAAAGCCTCTTTAGTTGTTTTATCAGCCTTGGGAGAGGAAAAAATCTCCTCAGCTGTTCAGAAGATAAGTACCATGTGTGAGGTCATTGGATGAGTAAGATTTCTTCTCCAATTCTTTCCTTCTCTCTTTCTCCGTTTATTTCATATCCTCTCTTCCTTGACTCTTATTAAAATAGTGCCATTTTCAGCACCTCAAGTGTCGTTTAATCTGGCACGTGTACCACAGCACTATAAATCTAACTCTAAACTACACCGAATCTCCCACACCTCAGTTACCAACCCCTGAGCAAAGCCACCCATTAAAAAAATAATCTATTTCGAGCAAATGCTGAGGTGATCTGTCATTCGTCGCCTCACATGTTAAGGTCTATTGAGCGCCGGGTTTATTTTAGATGTTTGAAGTATTTAATTTCTCTCTGGTTTTAAAAGCCATCAGCAGTGCAGTGCTGGGTGGTGCGGTGGGGTTTTGCTGGATGACTTATGAAAGAGAGAACAGGAATCCACGTGAGGCTCAAGTGCCTGTGCTCTCCATAGTGTTGAGAGAGTTGGAGGCCTCTCCCACTCTCTTTCTCTCTTCATCAGGTTCTCCCTCTCTACTTCCCTCTTTTTGTCCTTCTCTTTATGTCTCTCTCTTCCTGTATTACTGGTGAAGCTCTGCCTCTCTTACACATGCTCTCTCTTTCAGTCTTGGCTCCTCTATCTCGCTGTCTCTTGATCTCTCTCTCTCTCTCCATGGTGGGTCCTTTCTGGGCAGGCTGCCACAGAAACCAGCAGGGGGCCTCATTCTAGAGGTGCCTCACACATTGCCTGCGCGAAATATGAGTTACGACTGGGCCGTATCGTGTGATAGCACCGTGTGTTCGCATTGTAAAAATAAAGTGTGTGTGACACCACCACCCCCCCGGTCCCCCCAATCGGCACCTCCTGTCTCTGGTCCCACTTGTGGCAAATTTTTCTGAGGTTGAGTAAGAGTATCTCTTTCATCACCTCAGACGGTTAAGCAATGGATACATTCACTATCTCCAGGGGAAAAAAAATGAAAATCATACAAAATAGGTGGAGGGGGGGGAGAGGGAGAAGAGGATTGAAGAGAAAGAGAGAGAGAGAGAAAGGAAAAAAGACAGAAAGTGAGTAACATCCTATAAATCTATGTCAAACAGTGATAGACTCCAAATTGAAAAGGCCAGGCGAGAAGTAGAGGACAGTGTTTGGTAGTTCCAGGGGGAGAATAACTTGAGAAAAAAGACGGTGTAAAGAACATACATTGGGCAGCACAATGAAAATAATAAATATTACAAAAAGAAAGAGCAAGGGTAGGAAAAGTGACAGAGAGGGGAAAAGGAAGACGTTGAAAGAGAGATGAAGTAAGGAGATCCAGGAAAGGCCTTCCTATGCTAATTACTGGTCGTAATTCATGTCATAGCGTGTCCGGCCCTGATTTACGACCGTCTAAGGCAGACAAGGTTAACCACACTTGCACGCTCTACCTGATCACCCTGAGGACAGCTTCATGCCCCAAAAGCACTAATTTATTGCCCTGATCCATGGCATTGTTGTTCCACGGTGCGTGACGTGGCAAACCCCTTGTCGTCACAACACCTTGCTAACGATGGTGGGCGCCTCATCAGGCTGCGCAGATGCCACACACTGATATGCCCCATATCTCTTTCCTACGTTTCAGCGGCTGCGTAAATCTCATCTGGAGACAGGGTGTGGCCGTGACTTGGTGAGTTTTGAGTTTTGAGGTTGTGTATGTGTGGCGGGGGCTGGGGGGTGATAGGTGAGGAGTGTGGTTAAGGTGGGGAGGTTGGGAGGGGTGTATGGGACTGACCCAGACCCTTGGCTGACATTTAGTACACAGAGGTGGCACATGTCAATACCCCCTTGCCGCTTGTCCACGCACCGTGCCTACAGTGGGTGTGCATTACAGAGGAAAGTGCACCCTCCCGTTTGGCTTTTAAGAAAAGTCTGCTGGTCACTTTGACTTTCTAAACGTCTCGTTCATTTCGCCTCGTTGCACCGTCCACCCAGTGTGGGTCGTTTACTGTCGGCGAGCACTGCCGCACCTTCTGCCTCTCGTCCTCTGTGGGCCACTGAAACCCCAGTATCCCAGCAACCCTATTCTCTGCCGTCACACGTTGTTGGGGCCGGGCTCTGTAAACCACACACGTTAACCCGAGCGATAATTTCATGAGAAATGACGGCAAAAGTACAGGAGAGGCCTTTTATGCTTATGTCAGTAAAATGCCTCTCCTGTACTTAAGACACGTACGCTTATAAGATCTTGCGGCTACTGTTATAATGCAGTAAGGCATTTGGGGCGTGGGGGAACTGTGTGAACCTAAATGACAAGAGTGATGGGTAAAAAAGTTCTAGGAGAAAGATGAAGAAAAAAATAAATGCACACAAAAAAACACATACGATGTAAGGAGGGTAACCGAGAATAGGGCATTGGTTTGATGTGCAGTGAAAGAAAATGTGGTGAAAATGCATTGCATGTAAGGGACAAGAGATTAAAAGCAGGAAAAGAGCAAAGAAGAAGGTAATAGGTGGAGTTTGACAGAGAAATATAAAATTAAAACAAATAAACGGTTAACAGCAGAAACCAATACAAAAGGGACATTCAGACCTCTTTATAAATGAACAAAACCAGTAAAGAAAACATGTAATGGGCCACACCACCAGTGATTAAAAGAAAAAGAATAATGATGAATAAGAAAAAGAAAATGTGAAGCAATGCAAACAAACAAAAACGTAAGACTGAAAATATGTAGTTGTCGACCCAGTGGAGAGTAATGGACAAAAGGAAATGATGCAAGACAAATAAACAAGAGAGGGCCGTGCAGACATAGAGTGACAGAGAGGGGTGGGGGTGGGGGGGTAACACATTGGGCATAGGGCGACAGGCGCAGTGGGAGGGGGCGACAGACAGGCCAAGGCAGGACCCGGTGCAAGGCCCATAAATTTCATCGGGGTGTGAAACAGAAGATGGCTTCTCAGCAGGACTGGGACGTTTTTCATCACTCTCGCTTTTTAGTGCCCTCTGCTACGCGTCATCCAAGACGAGAGCTATGCATTTAAGCACACAGCGCTTAGTGTGTGTGTGTGTGTGTGTGTGTACATGTGTGTGGTGAAGACTGGGAACACTGTGTGTGTAGGTAGGGTGGGCGGGTGGGGCATTATGTGCCTCTATTTATGTGTGTATTCGTGTGTGTGTGTGTGTGTATGTGTACATTGGGAAAGGGCAAGAGAGAGAAGAGATGAGTGAAGAAAGCATGGGAGTAGAGGAGAGTGGGGAAGCTGGGGTGGGGTTTGTTCAGGCGGATGGGGACAGTAGTAGGTGAAGAGAGGCTCGTAAATTCATCCGCCAGTGGAGCTGGGCTGCTTCTGACACAGAGTGTGATGCAAGGGAGAGGGGAGGTGGTAAGGGGACAAGCGGGAGAGAGAGAGAGAGAGGAAAAAAATAAAAAATAGAAACACTTGGAAATTCGCTGACAAGATTAATATGCAGTTGATGGGAAGGTTTTCACGACAGGGTGCCAACAAATAAACACAATTCAGGGATGCCTCGCTCCCCGCATGGCTAGGTCCCACCGAAAGGACACCGCCATTCCCAGGATTCCATGGGGGTGATCGGGTGTCAGGTGGTCCCAGCCGCTCTTAGTCGTCCTCCAGGGACGGAAAGGTTATCCCGTTCTCGGAGAAACCGGAATATGGGAGCGCACGATAAGGTTCAGTGGGACAGCTGGGGGCTAATCTCGTGCCACGCCGGCGAGGAGCGGAGAGCTCCACTCGAGACTCTGGCCAGGCCATTCGATAGCAGTGTGAAAAATATGACTAAGACAAATCCAAATTGACGCAACGAGAGAGAGAAAAAAAGTCTCATGGACAATTCTTCATATTGTCCTAGTGTCTCCTTGAGAGGCCTCTCACGCAAAATATCTCAATTTTATATGTGCCTGACAAGGGAGAGAAAAAATTTACGTTTCAATGACATCACGCACATGGTTATGGTCTGGGTATTAGTGAGCACAGACTCAAAGACTAAGAGCACTGTCTAAGAGTGTGAGAAAGTGACTGTGTCATACACACATTACACACCTATTAAGAGTATGGTCCATTTATTTTGGGAAAAAAAAAACGAAGTTGAAGTCAAGACAAAGTCTGCACTACATTTGATTGTGGCGAATAAAGCTGTATAATTCAGTTGTCACAGGTTGTTTGGCGTGCATGTTCAGATATGCAAACAAAACAAGATGAAATTACACATGGCTGTAAATTTTTTCCCCCCTGTGGTGGCACCTATCAAGTTTAACGAGGTATTACCCATCCCTGGATTTTCAGGGAATACACACGAGACTTCGGTCCCATTGCCAAGCGTGGACTTTGGGCCAGATTCGTGGTTCATGCCAACACTAATTCCCAGAAGCCAACAGCAAGCAGGCCTCCTGCCATGTCTGAATGGGGAGAAAGCCACTTTTACGACCTGGTAGCCAATGAGGCCAAGCATCTAAAGGCGCTTTTAGTATGGATGAATGCTTGTCAGCTATTTCTTGGGCCAAATCCGAAATTTTCACTCGTTCACTATAGCGCACCATGTAGGGGACAAAGCAATGTAACTCACACCCTACGTAGTGAACTATATAGTAAACATTTTGGACATGGCCTTTCTCTCTCATTCTCTCTGGGAAAATCCTTGTCAAATTTGTGCAGGAATGTTGATGTCACTGTGGTATTTGTCATAATAAACCATTTGTTAGCCACATTGTAATAACTACCTGCTCATTAATCACATTTACATTTTGGATTTTTAAGATTGATTTCAAGGTTCTTGATAAGATCTCGGATGATTTATTACTTCAGTCTGCAACTGAAATCTCTTCAGGACTGGAACAGCCATGTATATTGAATCTCTCGAGGTTCTTTTTCCACGTCCTTCTGGAGTAGATGATGACCTCTCTTAATGGCTAGTAACACAGCTGGACATGTACCTCGGCCCGGAAAGGCTTTGCCCTTTTCTCCGCGGACTATTAGTGTACCGTCTGGGTGTTGACTTACTCTGACAACACATGAGCAAGTGCCATCACTCAGGGGCTAGGCTAAAACAGCAGCTCGGCTATCGCTAATCTTCACAGGAGCAGCTTTGTTGAAAAATGTACCGATTGAAATGGTGACTAGCCACACTTATTAACGCTTTAAAATCTTTAGACAGGGGAGCACCATTCTGTTTCGCGGACCAGAAAAAAAATTCCAAGCCACTAAGACACCCACTTATCGTGCAAGCCTGACAGCCATCCCACAGAGTGTACACAATGTGATTTATGTGACAGCTGCGAGAAGGACAACACACACAAACACACACACACACACACTCACTCTATGGAAGGACCAAAGGGGGACAAGAGTGAAGGATGTTGCTGGGAGGTGGGGGTAGGGGTTTAAGGTAGGGGGGTAAGACTGGTGGCCCAATCCTTAAGACCCTTTGGGACAGGGTGAAGTTGAGGAGGAGGCGAGACCTTGGGGACCAAGCCCTGAGGTGCCAACACCCTCTGTGATGGACGCGACTACGCCAGGCTTGGACAGGGCCAACAAGTGGACGGCTCATCACTTTCCCCTGCACTACATGTCCCCTCCATCCCGCTCACACTCACCCCCCCAACCCCCTTCCATCTCGCTGAGAGCCATCGTCTCACTCCTATTTGAAAATCTTCCAGCCCAGCCCAACGGCCCCCACCTCTACCGTCCTCCCCACCCCTTACTGTCCACCCCCACCCTCCACCCACAGCCTCCTACACCTGCTCCGCCTAGTCCCCAGCTCCTCAGCTCATGGTTACACGTCTCCAAGTGCACATCCAATCCCCTGGTTTATATTTAACCCAGACTCTAGAGGACAGCGAGGGCCTGGAGCTGTCAAAGTTGTCACCGTCTACCACTGCCACCATCTCAAGCCTTCAAAACCCAACAAAACCCAAGACCCCCCACACGAGGCAATCATCTGGCTGAACACACACACACACACACACACACACATGCATATATGCTGCAACCTCTTTTCCAAGGATTTGCTGCCCCTTATCATTCTCATTTCCTTTACTGTCACCTTCACTCCCTTTTTATTCTTTTTTTCCGTGCTAATATCCTTTATCCTTTATACATTAATTCTTTTTCTTTTCATAATCTTGTTCCAAAACAACCATGGATGATTACACAAAAGTAAATAAACAAAATATTTCACAACAGGTAACAGGTTTCTGTCCGTGGGAGACAGAAATGAAGTTGTTCAAGGCTGTCCACGCTGTGCCTGTTCTAAATAACTTCTCAGCAGGCATCATTGCTTCCCCCTGACCTCTCCGGACTTGAGGACCACACACTGTCTTTGTATTGTTATACACAATGGACTTCACACACAGTGGTGGCTCCTGAACGTTTTCTTAGGGGAGGGAATTTTTCTGATAGTGACCAACAGTGGTGTTGTGGAGGCTAAATGCACATAGATGTCATTTACACACCGTTTTAAACCTTTTTTTTTGCACTACTGTTATGCCAGTCACTACTGGCATATGAATTGTTTACCTACTGTTGACCGAGGTGACCCATTCAATAGGTGGCAGTAGGTAGCAAGACAGTTATTGTAGCTGCTGCCACCTATTGATTGGGTTACCTTGTCTCAATTTGTTTTTGGCTGGTAAAATAGCAATACCTCTTCTGTCCACTAGATGACACTTAACAGAAAGAGCTCAGCTCCACAAGTTACATGTGGAAAATTTGTGAAAGAAAGCTACCTCCATGAGCATTTAAAAGCAAAACATTGTTTGGATTCACAATTAATTGTTACACTTGTTATTTACATTATTCCAATGTTGGGGCATACATTTTATACGCTATGGCCAGAAACAACATAAAGAAGAGGGCAACATATAAGTCTAAAACAACAGAATTTCCTGACTGATCTCGGAAGTATTGGCGAGAAAGCAGTGTGAAACCTATCAAAACAAACATTGGCTTGCTGTGCAGCCTTAGGTAAAAAGTCAAAAAGTGGTAGGCAGACCTAGCAAAACAGTTAGTAGCTACATCACAGCCTGCTAGCCAGCTTTTTACATTCATCATTTTTTTTTAATTCTTTGGGTGTATGATTTCCCCACCTTTGCAGAAAACTGTTTAATTGTTACATTTGGTCTAACAAGGTCAACATCAACATGCTGAGTATGGGAACTTCTTTCAAAGGGACAATGGCTAGATTGAGCGCTAACCATCCTGACTGTAGATCCTGGGAGAATGAGGGAGGAGGGACCAGAATCGAAGCCTTTGAGCTTTTTTAAAATGACTGGCTGGCTGGTTTAAAGCAATGCATTCTGGACTGTCAAATGGCACCGTACCACTCCGTACCCACCCATGTGGTCTGGTGAGGTTTGGACGAGGTTGTCCAAAAATGTCAGTATTTCAAGTCCAGAATGCATTGCTTTGACGTAGCCACTCAGCCAGCCAGTCATTTCTAACAAGCTCATTCTCACTGTACTCCCACTTATGTATGATGATGACGAATGGAGAGTCTGCCAGAAAACAAAACAAAACGCTTTTTCATGGTAGTCTACGGGAGATGATTTTTCATCAGGTTGAAATCGCACAAAAGAGGCGGAACCATTTGAGGCATGCCTTCTGATTGTCTGATTGGACAATGACATGTAGAGGCAGAGGAAACTGTGTAGAACACTCATAACCACTTTAGCAGTGATAGAATTGCATAGAAATAGTTTGGTAATCGCCCAAATCGCTCTAATGGACAAACCACCCCTGATCATCACACACACACACACACACTCACACATATCCACATACTTTTTCACTCTCTCTCTGACACACACATACACACACACACACACACCATAGGGTATGCTTCCTGCTCCCCCTATCCTCCAGGGCCTAACACCCTAATACCCCCATAGATCACAAGGTTCCTTTTGTTGAACGGGTGAAATTAGCACCAAACCTCTTTTGCTGCTCGCCACCGCCCATCAACATTATCACTCATAGACACTCGTCACGACGGGCCATTGTTGCATTAGCACATTGTACCATGGCTGGGCGTGTGTCTGGGAGTATGTGTGTGTGAGGGAGGGGGGTTACAGGACCCTAGTTTGTGTGTGAGCAGTGAGACAGAAGCAGCAGTAGTGGTGGTGATGGTCTCCTACTGAGGGATAATCACCTGGACAAAAGACTCGCATTAAACTACTGTGTGGATGACAGTCGTACACTCCCTAAAATAATGTACCGACTAGTGTGTGTGTTTGTGTGTGTGTTTTGGGGGGGGGGGGGGGGGGCTGTATGAAGAAGAGAGATGGTTAGCTAAGGGCAGGTTGTGTGTGTGTGTGTGTGTGTACGTATGAGTGGGTGTGTGTGTGTGTACGTGTGTCTGTATTGAGCATTGAAAGGGATGGGCGGTACCTTAAATGTAGTATTCAATTCTGGCTCCAAGGTCACAAGTACACACACACACACACACACACCCTTCAGGCTGTCAGAGGGGATTGTAATAGTAGCACTGACAGACATCTTTGACCAACTGGGACAGCCCATGTTAACGGACCTAAAACCCTTTAAGGAGTAAGGGTGATCCTTCCCTCCCACACACACACACACACAAAACCCCCTGAAGATTTAAATAGAAAAAATTGAACTTTTAACTTTAAAAAAGAGGACAAGAGTAATACGTTTTATTGTTTTTTATTTATTTATTACTTCTGATTGAATAAAGAGGAACTGTGAGTAGTGTTTTGTTTTTATTTTTCCTATATCGAGGAATCAAATGATAATTGTAAAACTTTTATTTATAGTCCCCTTTTCATTACAGAATCTCAAAGGGATAACAACTGAATGCAAAAGTAAATATTTGCACTTGAACTGAATGTGTGAACCTTGAATATGTTCCATATCCATATGTGGAATTTATGTATACTCCTTGTGTGTGTGTGTGTGTGTGTGTATGTGTATGTGCATGTGCATGTATTTGTGTGTGTGTGTGTGTGTGTGTGTATATACGTATGCATGTGTGTGGTTTTGCTTATTTGTGTGTGTGTGTGTGTGTGTGTGTGCGTGTGCGTGCATGCATGCACGCTTGTGCTAATGTGTGTGTGTGTGGATAGTGTTAAGTGTGTGCATGTGTGGGTGTGTGTCTCAGCACAACCACTGACAGACGAGGGCCTGTAGGTAGGTGAAGCGAGACTAGATATGTCATCACCTCGGCACGCGTGCGTTAATAATAACATTCCCCACTTCCTACCGCCTCACTTCCTCCACACAACCTGTGAGTGATGTGGAAGCAAACCCAATGTCTCTCTCTCTCTCACTTTCTCTCTCTCACTTTCTCTTTTTTGCTCTATCTCTCTTTCTTTTGCTCCCTGTCTCTCTTTCTCTTCTGTTCTCATTCTTTTTCTTTCTCTCTATTTCTCTCTCTCACACACACACACACACACACACACACAAAAGAACAGTTATTATTCTTCCCTTTACCTTTTAAACTCTCGTCACATTTTTCAAAAAATGCAGCTGACTGGATCTTTGAGGTGGAAAATAGGACGAGCATCGTGTATGTGTTTTATTGATTCAGTGTGTATAGTGTGTGTGTGTGTGTGTGTGTGAGAGGGGTTCTGATACAGGCACAGCTGGAGAAACAGTGTTCACAGGGGACAGGGCTTTCCCTCTCAGCAGCTGGGAAAACATACCCCCTAAACCCAGGCCACCCCGTACCGTGAACACATAGCAGTGCTGGTATATCAACACACACACACATACGCTCTTTCTCTCTATCTCTCTCTCTCTCTCTCTCTCTCTCTCTCTATCTCTCTCTCTCTCTCTCTCTCTCTCTCTCTCTCTCTCGCACACACACACACACAATCTCCTTTTACAAGCAAACACATGCAAAACTCACTTACTCTGTTCTGTTACACAAATCCACTTTCACACATGACTGCACACACACACACACACACACATACATTCTAGTATAATACAAACTTGCAAGGCCCATTTGCATGAGTCATAAACACTTGCATACAACACACACACACACAAACACACAGACACCCACACATAAATGTACACCTTTTCAACTTTCATGTCAGTTATATATAGCATGCACAAATTGCTGGACATCTGCAGACCCACCCAGACCCACACACTAAACATCACGACAAGCCATACACACATACACACATGCTTTATGCACATACACATGTGCGTGCTCTCTCTCTCTCACACACACGCACACACACATACACTCAGTCACACACACACACACACGTACGTGTGCCTGCAGATGACATTATGGCATGTTCTCATGTAATAGGAAGGTTATGTTATCCTCCTTCTGTGTGCCGACTGTGAGCGGCTTCTCAGAGGTTCTCCACCTCCTCTTCCAACACACACACACACACACACACACACACACGAACACACACTTACGAACAGTGTCAAGGAATTATCACCTGCAGCCATGGCTCCCTCCAGCCAGCCCGCTCGTGCCTCTGAAGGATTTGTCCCAGTCGGCGCGTCACCATTTCTATTCTATATAGACTGTTAAGGAATTAACAGCGGGAGCAGACCACCGCATAACGGTTTCACATAGACTGCTAAGGAGTCACTGAAATTAATGGGCTGCGACGTGTCTCTTTTTATATTATATGAACTGTGGAGGGACTGCTAAATAGATGGACTGAGTGACAGATTTATCTCGATACAGGGTGTGAAGAAATTACTAGCATGAGCGAACCAGCCATTACAGTTTTTTATATTGACTGTGAAGACGTTACCAGAATCAAACAGGTGTCTCTACATTATGTCTCTATACAGACTGCGCACAAAAGTTGCCCAGAATGGAACTTGTGGCGGTCTACAGTAGCTAGATATAGGCTGTGAAAGAAACGACCAGAATGGAAGTGGAGGTGGCTGGCTGTGGTGGTGCAGGCCATTTTGGCTCCATATAGCCCTGTGAAGGAGTTATCAGAGGCCATCTCTCAGCAGCTGGGGTTCTCCTCTAGTGGCCGTTTGATCCCGGTCATCCATCCGCAGTGTTGTACGCGCGCTGACGTCGGTGAATTACGACTCGCCCCCTGCTCCCTTACAGTGGAAAAAGTGAAACTCGAGTCACTGCATCTGTACGCGAGTGTGTGTGTGTGTGTGTACGGCGTGTTGGGGTGGAGGGGTGGTCACTGTGTGTGAAGGCATGTGTCTCTGTATTAATATGTGTTTATTTGTGAATTTTGGATACAAGCTTGTACAGGTTTTTGTGGGTGTGTGTGTGATCAGTTCTATGTTTATGACTCTATGAATTGTGTGTGTGTGTGCGCCAAACTTACAACTTTTTTTTGTGTATTCCAGAATATGTTCATACAAATGTATGTGTTTACACGTGTCAATGTCTGGATGTATTCCTAATAGTGTTGCAAAAGGGGAACTGCCTCTAACTCTCTACTGTAAAAAAAAAAAAACCTTTTCAGGATATTCTTTTACATGAAGGACAGCCCCCCACCTCCCCACACCAAAACGTTCCCTCACACACACACATACATACACACACACACACACACACACTGACCTTCACCCTGCTGTGGGCCCTTGTAGAGGACACAGGTGACAGACACACCACTCACTGACCTCTCTCACATGGGACATCCGTCATGGTCCAAGCATGGCTGCCTGTGTGTCGGTGTGTGTGCATGCATAATTTTTACGCATACTTTTAATAGACCAGGAGGAGGGATGATCTGCCTCCTGGAAAAAAAGACACTGGAGAGTGTATGATGTAGGACAGGAGCTATGCAGCTCTTCATATATGTGTGTGATGAGTGCGTGACAGATGGCACAGATAGATAGATAGATAGATAGATAGATAGATAGATAGATAGATAGATAGATAGATAGATAGATAGATAGATAGATAGATAGATAGATAGATAGATAGATAGATAGATAGATAGATAGATAGATAGATAGAGAAAGACAGACAGACAGACAGACAGACAGACACCCCCATGCATGTACACGTGCAAACGCGAACCTGACAGATCACACACACATAAATAGATTCACATGGAAGGCATTGCTTTGGATCATCTATCTATCTATCTGTCTCTCTGTCTGTCCACCAGCATTTTGTGCTGTCTGTCTGTCTATCTATCTATCTATCTATCTATCTATCTATCTATCTATCTATCTATCTATCTATCTATCTATCTATCTATCTATCTATCTATCTATCTATCTATCTATCTATCTATCTATCTATCTGTCTGTCTGTCTGTCTGTCTATCTGTCTCTCTGTCTGTCTGTCTGTCTGTCTGTCTGTCTGTCTGTCTGTCTGTCTATCTATCTATCTATCTATCTATCTGTCTATCTGTCTGTCTGTCTGTCTGTCTGTCTGTCTGTCCTCCTGCCTAATAGAATATTGCTAACACTAAAATAAGGAGACTCATGATCTTAACAGGTAATTTCTCCAGAGCTTGCCTGAAAATATGGCCTTTTGGCTGCAGGGGCTTGTTGCGCGGGATGATTTGTGCTGCATGTGGGTCTTTACAATGCCAGAGAGAGGAAGATGTCATAAAACGTAAACCGGTCGGGCTCGCGCTCAAGGGCAAGTGTGACATCACGCAGAGCAGAGGATTCTGATGTGAACATTGGCCAAGCTGTCTGGAGTAGTCAAAAAGTCTGAGATGTTTGGCCAGAGTGTATGTGTGTGTGTGTGTGTGTTTGTCTCTCTTCCTCTCTCTCTCTTCATATATATGTGTGTGTAATTTGCGCTATTTCTCTCCTTTTGTGTGTGTGTTTGTGTGCCTATGTTTGTGTATTGCAGTTGTTTATTTATGGGTTAGAAACAACTAGAAGTAGAAAAGCGTAGAAGTGAGATGTAAGATATGAGCCTTTGAGTGTGTGTGTGTGCGTAAGAGAAGAGTGATACAGGAGTCATACATCATCACAGCTTGGTGAAAGCGAGGGTGTGAGTTTGTGTATGTGGGTGTCTGTGTGTGTGTGTGTCTGCGTGTATGCGGGTGTCTGTGTGTGTGTGTGTATGTGGGTGTCTGCGTGTCTTTCGGGTGGCAAGAGGGATCATTAACGTGTAACAACATTGTTAACAGCTTATCAGAAAGTTCATCTCACACCCAGAGATGTCCACAGGCTGGAGAGCCTGACTGATCACCCCACCTCACACACACACACACACACACACACACACACACACACAGACACACGACAAAGATGCATGAAATCAGAATGTCAGCGAGGTGAGAATGGGGAGGGGCTCTGTGTGTGTGTGTGTGTGTCTGTGTCTCTGTGTGTGTGGTGATTGCTCAAGAGGGCTAAATTTAGGCGACATGAACCTGGGTCTTAAAAGGGTAGGGTTTTTTTTAATGGATGCCTATGTACACTGGGTGTGCGCAGAAATCTGTCTGTCTGTCTGTCTGTCTGTCTGTCTGTCTGTCTGTCTTAGTGAAGTTAAAGGTAAAAAGGTTAAAGGTTAAAGGCATGATTTGTTTATACCAGCACAGCTTGTTTGTGATGTGATCTGAAGACTGGTAGAGATCCATTGTGTGTGTGTGCATGGTGTGTTGTGTGTTTGTATGTGTGTAGGAGTGTGTGTGTATGCATGTGTGTGATTATATTTCTTTGTGCATATGTGTGTGTGTGTGTGTGTGTGTGTGTGTGTGTAAGATACACACTGGTGGCTGCACTGCTTTAAAAAGGGAAAGGGTGCACCACTGTCAGCAGTGGAGAGTCCATTTATAGCTTCTGTCCCTCTCCCACACACAGCTCTGTGTAACTGTAGCCGCTTCAAATGTGGACCGCAACCCCACCGGTATCCCCTCAGCAATGCCACACTACACCGCACCAACTGCCCCCCAGTCACACCACCCCCAGTGCCCCTACCACCCTCGTCACCCCTCCCACACACACACACATACACACA
>CM050213.1:23757500-23767500 GCA_027475355.1 Coilia nasus | reverse complement strand
TCCTGGTGTCTCGGCGTGATGTTCGTAGCCCCTCTTCTCTATGGTCCGAGGGGATATTTACAGCATGTGGACACATGAAGGTCAGGTGCGTTAAAGTGGGGATGATGGCTTTCACAAATGGCAGCCACTCTCAACCCCCCCCCCCCCCCCCCCCCCCCCCCAAAAAAAAACCTTTAACTGTACCACAGACACACCATTGCCTCACACACTACCTAACGCGACACACCCCACCCTCACCCCACTGGTGAAGAAGGGGAAAGGAAAAGACGAGACGGAGAGAGAGAGTCATCCATTTATGGTGTTTAAAAAACCTTCAAGTGAGAGAATCAGGCTGTAAATTGGATGCGCTGACATTTTAGATTGATAATTAAACTATAGACCATGTGAGGGGAAGGGACTGGTGGTGTGTGTGCATGTGTGTGTGAGAGAGAGAGAGAGCCAGAGTGCATTTGTGTGTGTGTGTGTTTGTGTGTGTCTGAGTGAGAGAGAGGGGATATGGGTGAGCTGAGACAGTCTCTTTACGCTGAGGAGAGGGGTGGGTTGGTGGGTGGAGATGGGGATGAGGATGGGGGAGGTTAAAAACTCGGGGGAAACTGAGTGTCATAAAGGGAGCTCCACTGCCCTGGTAGTTGTGTCCAGTGAATATTTCAACTTGAAAAGTTTTTTCCTCCTCAGTTTTCTCTCTGGCAGCGTTTCCTCCCCTCCCCTCTCTCCTCTGTGAGTGTAATTTAAGGGGCCGGAGCTGAGCAGCAGCAGGGGGCAGCGCCATTATTCACCCCCTCCAGCAGCAGCATCGGGGAACTGCAGCACCACTGACAACAGCAGACTAATAGATAACAACGACAGCAGCAGAAACAATAATTAAACAGCACTGACAACTGTAATAGCAGCACAGACAAATATTAAGTAGCACACAGAACATTGCAAGCAGTAATTAAGCACATTAACAGCACAGACAGTGATGAAACAGCCGTACAGAAATTGAAAGCCTGATCTCACAGAATCATTGGTATCAGTTTCGTGGGACAGTCGAATTTTCAGTGATTCCGTGATGCCACCCCAGATTTTGAGTTAAGGCGGCCATGGTCATTTCACGGAATTCGGTGAGATCACGTTGACAATGATGACACTGGCATAGATAACAATAGAGCAGCACAGCCAACAGTGGCAACAGAACAGACAACTTAAATAGCAGTACAGACATCAATTAAGCAGCAGAACAGACAACAACGCCACGAAATAAAGAGAGGGGCAGTGGCAGCACAGACAATAACAGCAGCAGCACAGACAAAAATAAAAGCAGAACAGACTGCAGCTTAAACCAGGGGTTTTCAAAGTGGGGGCCGCGGCCCCCTGGGGGGCCGTGAGGGGGCGCTAAGGGGGCCGCGGCAAGTTGGAGGGAAAAGTAGCAAACCGAAATAAATACTTGAATAAATAAAACCAAAAAATATTCCCATTTGTTAAAAGCTGCATTATAATAATCTACCGGATATCTTAACATTACTACTATTACCGTTATTATTTTTATTAGCCATCATCTTTCTAATTGGCTGGTATAGAACACATCCGGGTGATCACGTACACACTTTTCATCTCAGGGGGGCCTTACCTGGAATCTACTGGTCTATGGGGGGCCTTGTCATGGTAAAGTTTGGGAACCCCTGGCTTAAACACAAATGGCAGCAGCAAAAATAGATATCAGTGGCCATAACACAGACAGAAACAGCAGAACAGACAGCAGCACAAGATCAGACAATAGCACAAAACAGAAGCAGCACAGGCAGGAATGCACAGGGGGAGAACAGACAGCAGCCACAACACAGGCACACAGCATCCGCATCGCAGACCATAGCAGTAGCAACAACATCAGTGTCAGTGGCGGCAGGGAGTAGTCTGTAGGGATGTGGCCTTTGAGAAGAGAAGAGCTGGTCTTCATCTGCACACAGGGCCACAGAGACTCACTATGAAGGGGGAAATAAAATAATTAAGAACAAACTAAAACAGTCTGTAATGGGCCTGGGATTCGTCTAATAATGCGATGATGGGTGGGTGGAGTTGGTCTGGGGAGCTATAATGGAGTGCACTTTAGCAGAGAGAGCGAAAATCCTCTAATGGAAACACATACATGTAGACACAGATATTCACTTGCACAGACACACACACACACACACACACACACACACACACACACACACACACACACACATACATGCATGTAGACACAGCTAGTCACTCACAAACAGTTACAGCCTCACACACACACGCATATAGACACAACTATTTTCTCCAACACACACAGAGGTAATTTGAAGCCCCAAGATGCCATTGTTTACACTCACCTGCCCTCCTCATGGGTGGTCTGTCTGCCCTTGAACCTCAAGGTTAAAGGTCAGTGAGGCGTATAAACGCACCTTCAGACAGACACACACACACACACACACTGGGTCATTCCCACTGTTGTTTTGGAATATTCCTAACATTCAGAAAATTTGATTTAAGAGGGAAGGGAAAACAATTTGGCCGTGTTCAACAATTTGCTCATTTCCTGACCATTAGGACGCTGATTTGCCCTGAGTGTGATGTCACAGAGCTGGAGTTGGTTAAACACTGATTTATTTTAGAGCTCTGACATGCAGCCATTAAGATTAAAGGCTTAAAACGACCCTGGTCATAGTGGTTAACAGTGTTTCCCCACCACTACTAATGGCTGTGCCAAGGGCATACTGAACAGAGCTCTGCTGTACTAAATGTAATGAATAAGGCTTAAAGATGCAGTCATTAGGTTCTTACGTACCCCATAATTTCCAATTAGATGAGAGAAGACTAAGGGATATTAGATGACCTGGATTATTTTAAATTTCGCTAACTAGCTTACCCCACTGTATATTAATTGACATGTGTAATAGGCTATATTCAGCACTTGCAGTTTATGATTTTCTGCATCACGGCTGCATTGAAAATGAAGTCTACCCTGAATTGTACTTCTCAGATTGTAAAAAGAAATAGGTTGAATGAATGAATGAATGAATGAATGAATGAATGAATGAATGAATGAATGAATGGTGCTCTTGCCTTGAAGAGCTCTTGGCATCTCATCTTCCACATGTTCACCTTGCACAGTAAGCGCTATGTGGTCTGACCATCTAGAGAGGTAGGGTCACTTAATAGACCACCTACTGCATACCCACTTTCCCAGCCATGGGCAGGTAATACGTTACAAACGACAGATAAAACTCTACACATTAGATATGCAAATGTATTTTCATGACACCTGCATGCTATATATACACAGCAGTATGTGTAAAACATAGAGTTGAAATCAGACACTTTATGACCTACATATTGACAACCAGATATTAGCCTTGTGGTGTGGTAAGGCGAGGTGTAAACAGGACCTTAGACACAGTTTTACGCTACTGTGTGTCCAGCATGTCAGCAGGTGTAGATTTATGAGGGGATGGGGGGCGGAGGGCATATTTTTCTCTCCAAATATCACCAGTGCGTTAACCTGCCTTACCGCCCCAGTCAGTTCAGACCTCACATTTTATGTAACCCTTGCATACGCACACACACGGACATATGCTCACACACACATGCTCACACATACATCCACACATATGCACACTCTGCCTTGTTCTCCCTTGCCTTCCATGGTGAGATGAAGTCGGTGCAGGGGAGAGCCGTATTTCCAGATCAGGGGTATCGGCCTCCTCCACTCTGTCATCCCCTGTGCTGGGCTGGGAGCTGTGGGTCATCGTGATAACAGACCGCTGAGTTTTATGGGCCGGTTCTGGTGCCAAGGCCGACGGCCCACTAGATGTCCGTTTGGTGTTCGATACCATAACAAAAGAGGCCACCTGCCGCTAAGGTGTGTATGTGAGTGAGTATGTGTATGGGTGTGTGTTGGGAGTGTGTATGTGTGTGTGTGTCATCAAAGGGGAAATAAAAATGATAAAATGTGTGGATAGACTGACATGGTGTCTGGTGTCAGATTATGGGGAGTAGAGAGAATAAATAGGCAGACTAAAACAGGTAGACAGACTTACACACATGCGCACGCACACAAGCACTGTCAATTCATGCAGAGGTTACACATATGTACATATGTACGTAGCAAAGTAAGACATGCATATTTACACATACACACAAATATACACATATACATACACACACACACACACACACAAGAATACAAGGATATTTATTGTCAGACATAGAGTACAGCATGCAGTGAAATTGCTGAACACACACACACAAGCAAGACATCACACACACACATACACACACACAATAGTTTACATAGAAGCAGACACACACAGTAGTTTGCGTGAGCCGTCGCACATCTGTGTAACAGGAGCACACAAATATGAAATATGCACACAAAGACATTACGTAACCTCCCACACAAAATATATTAGTTGCACACTCCAGCCCAAAAACAGCACCCTCAGGGATCTCTGTCAACAAGACAGGCTTTGTCAACCACATTTTGAAAATACTTTCTCTCACTGTCACGCTTTGAAATACACACAGACCAACACACACATGCACACACACACACATTCATACGCACATGCATGCACACATGTACCCACCATTGTATACGCACACACATATACACACACTTTTCTGTACACTAAGCCACGCAGACACACATGTATGTGAACACACACACACACACACACACACACACACACACACTAGAGTAAGTCAGTCAGATGATGGTTTTTGCATATCTGGCCCTGGCTTTACTGTTCTAAGGCCAATCCGTCCTGAGGGACCCCTGAAATAGATCCTACAGAGGAGCCCAGCACAGCACAGGGGAGAGCAGAGAGAGAGGAGAGAAGAGGAGGAGAAGAGAGACGGAGAAAAAAGAGACAGAAAGAAAATGAGAAAATGTGTGTGTGTGTGTGAAAGAGAGAGAGAGAGAGAGGAGAGGGGAGGAGAAGAGAGGAGAGACAGAAAGAGAGAGAGAGAGAGTGTGTGTGAGAGGAGAGAGAGAGGATGTGTGTCTGTGTCTATGAGGAAGAGAGAGGAGAGAGAGAGAGAGAGAGAGTGTGTGTGAGAGGAGAGAGAGAGGATGTGTGTCTGTGTCTATGAGGAAGAGAGAGGAGAGGAAGAGAGAGCAGAGAGAGAGGGTGTGTATGTGTGTGCATGTAGAAGAGAGAGGAGAGGAGGGGGCAGGAGAGGACAGGAGGAGGGAGGAAAGGAGGGGATGGGAGGAGAGAGGAGGAGAGAGGGGGCAGACTGAGCTGTCACAGGCAATCTCTCAGCCCAGCTGCCCCGCACAAATTCTTCCATCACATTTTATTACTCACACCTCCAACACATCAAGTACCAGTACAGTGTGTGTGTATGCTTGTGTGTTAGTGTATGAGTGAGTGAATAAAAATGTAGCCAAGTTTATGTTTGTTGGTGTGAAAGTGTACAAGTAAGTGTGTGTGTGTGTCTGTGAAGCTGGCAACAAAGTTTATGTTGATGTGTGTGAACGTGTGCAAGTCCTTGTCAGTGTGGATATGTGCGAGTCTGTATGAGAAAATGAATGTAAAAGTTGGCAACTTAGTTGATGTTTGTGTGTGAAAATGTGCAACACATTTTTTGTGTGTGTGGGGTGGGTGAGTGTGAAGAAGTGTTCAAATAAGTGTCAGCGTGTGAAAGACCAAATTTTCTGTGCTTACGTGTGTGTGTGTGTGTGTGCGTGCGTGTGTGTGTGTGTACCAGCTCTGTAAATAATTTCATCCTCTTCACTCTTCAACCGTATCAGAATACATTGGGGCCTGGCCATGTTTTTCAACCCCCATCATTCTCTCTCGCTCCTTTTCTCCTGGCACCATCCCTCTCTCTCTCTCTTTCTCTCCTTCTAGCCTGCTTACTCTCCTTTACTACCTTTCCTCTATCCCCATCTCTCCATCTATTCTCCAGCATGTTGACTTCCCATTTCCCTTCTCTTTTCTCTTCATCTCTTTCTTTATCCCACTCTTTCTGTTTTTTTGTGTTCCCCCCATCCACGTTTTCTCTCTTTCCACCCTTTTCACCCTTCCAGATGCCAGATCTTACTATCTGCTCTTCTCTCTCTCTTTCATTCCTTCTCTCTTTCTCTCTCTTTCTTAAAGGAGAACTTCGGTGTAAAATGAAAATTGGCATGTTAAAACATCATACCGAGTTGGTATGTGTACTGAGGAGCAAAATTGATTTAGCCTGTTGCATTCGGAGTTTAACTATTTTTTATCGTTTGTCCCAGAAGGCTAACAATGGAAGTGGTAGGTGCCATAGACGGAGCATGATGACTACGCTATTTTTAAACCATTAAAAGTTTTGACAAGCAGTACCTTGCTGTAGTTTCTCATCGCCGCCATGATGAAAGTCCAAACAGGTCAATTGTACCACCTCTCCTCCTATTCTTCCTGCTGGTTCGTGTTCGTCAATCGACTGGTGCGGACCTTCATCATGGCGGCGACGAGAAACTACAGCAAGGTACTGCTTGTCAAAACTGTTTTATTAATAAATGTTGTGTACACTTACAAAGTTCTCAGTGCCTCGTTTTTAATGTCAGGGCCTTTGTTGTACTACCGATGGAGTGTGGAGTTTCTTCGAGCTGTTTTAATGGTTTAAAAATAGCGTAGTCATCATGCTTCGTCTATGGCACCTACCACTTCCATTGTTAGCCTTCTGGGACAAACGATAAAAAATAGTTAAACTCCGAATGCAACAGGCTAAATCAATTTTGCTCCTCAGTACACATACCAACTCGGTATGATGTTCATTTTACGCCGAAGTTCTCCTTTAAGCTAATGGATGTTTTGTTTTTTTCACTTGGTTGTGTAATGTGAACTGGTGACCATGGTACAATAAATGAGTAAATGTTAATAAATGTAATAAATGTAAATGTTAATGTTAATGTAAATGTTAATAATTATTGTTAATTCTCTCTCTCTCTCTCTCTCTCTCTCTCTCTCTCTCTCTCTCTCTCTCTCTCTCTCTCTCTCTCTTCCCCCTAAGTGTGTGGTGTGTGGGCCAGTGACGTTTACAGGCTGTGTTTGGAATATTCCTGTGAGGGAATAAGATCACGGGCCGCTCAGGCCGACAGCTAGTCACCCTGACACAATGTCCCGCCAACATCCCCCCCCCCCCCTCAGCCATTCACACACAGAGACACACACACACACACACACAGACACATAGCTCTTCACACACAGACACATAGCTCTTCACACTCTTGCTTCAACACCATGGACCTCCCAGGGTGTGTTTCTGGGACTTGTGTTGGCCTGTGTGTATAGTTGTGAATTTGTGTGTGTGTGTGGGCAGCAATCTTGTCTGTCTATGAGTGTGCAGATATTTACGTCGGTGTGGAAGAGTATCTGTTGGTGTATGAGTATATTAATGTGTGTGTGTGTGCAGGGTTAAGGGGAAGGGAGGTGGGGTGTTGGCCTGGTGTGTATGTGTGTGTGTGTGTGTGTGTGGTAGGACATTTTGACAATGTATCCTTGTGTGAGGCAGCATTGCGTCCAGGGCTCTCTTTAATGCTGTGGCGTAGCAGTGGGAATATTTAACAGGTGTCAGCACACCACGCCATGACACGCCGCAATCCCTCTGGGGACGGAAACACACACATACACACACGCGCACACACACACACACACGCACACACATGCACACACATGCACACACGCCACCACTATCAGGCAGTTGTTGCCAGGGCATGGATAATGTAGGGCAGGCAACAAATGGGCATATACAGACTCTCACACACACAAACATGCACAGACACACACACACCAAAGTAAACATACTCTCTCTCTCTCACATGTACGCACACACACACATATGACCACGTACAAACACATGCCACAGGAATGCACATAATGTTGGCATCTGTCTGCGAGGCGGCATGTTTAATACTTATTTTAACGCGAGCGTTTCAGTAAGTGCCCATTTGTGAGCGTATTTATAAACGCCACCACCCCCCCCAGTAAATGCTTCTCTGGACGGGCCCCCACTCGCCCCGACCGACAGGGTGTTTATGTGGGGGCCACATCACAGTGTGTGGGTGTGTGTGTGTGTGTGTGTGTGGGTGTTCATGTTGGTGGCTGGATCACAATGTGTGTGTGAGTGTGTGTGTGGAGGGGGGTGGGGTGTTTATGTGGGGCGCCGGATCACAGGCAGCTCTAGCCGCGGTTCTCGCCGTCTGATGCATACTACCTGCAAACACGACCTTCTGACCTCCGACCCCATGGCGTCTCGGCCTAAATGAAGAGGAATGAAGATGCCGGGGGGGAGGGGGAGGGAGGCAGATGTAAAGGGTAAGTGCGCACCTTCGCAGGATGTACAACCTCAGCATCAGCTGATGCATCTCCTTAAAAGGCCACTTGCTGGCGTAGGTGCTCTAAGCCAATCACCAAGACTCTGCATGTGTGGGGAGTTTGTAGAACTGAAGTCCCCATGGACTGTTTGTAGAACTACGTTCTTAGAACAAATTGGTGTGTAAATGCCTATTCAATGTGACCATGTTATGATCAGGAGAGACTCTGGCAATTACCTATCTTAGGGTTGTGAGTGCAATGCGGAACTTTAGCTGGCTATGACCATCCTTAGGGTTGTGAGTGCAATGCGGAACTATAGCTGAAGTAAGGTAATATCTCAGCCATTCTGACCTGCAGAAAGCCTTTTCGGGGAAGTTATTCTGCCATGAATATTGTTTGTGACCGGAGTCATTGTGTTATTAGGGCTGTTATGAGACTTTGGTGATACAAATCGTCATGTGATATGCAACATGTGAAACTAGAGCTGAAATAATGATATTAGCTATACGTGCATGGCTATGACATGAGATACATGAACGTTTCGGTCAAAAACACGTTTTTTGTTCTGTTCTGGCACAACATTATGAAGCTGATATGTGTACTGTCCCTGGATCTGTTCCTGCTATAGAAGTGTGCCTGATGCTGCCCATTCTGTTTGTGGCCTTAGTTCATGAGTCTGTTTAAATGCACACCAAAACAACATTCATTTATTTGATTTCTAGAAACATCAGGGCCCGGTTTCCCAAAAATGTTGGGTTATCTCTTAGGCAGACTCTTAAATTATACCCAACCAAAGTTGTTTAGTTTTCTAAGTGTGCTTCCTGATCCATCTCTTAGCAATCTTGTTAGCTAAGTCGCTTTGAAGTATATATTAAGAGGCTAAATCCATGTTTCTGGCATTGGGTTTTGCCATTTATGTAGCTTTGAGCATGCTTGACATTTGGCATGACAGCGTATGTTCTGAAGTTAAGGGCACAGGACCAGAAACTCTTCTTGCATTTCAAAGGGGATGTGTGTCAAATGTGCCTTGAATGAAGAGTAAAATGAATGAAGAGTGTGTATTGGTTTTGGCCTACCATTTTATTAGTAGAAATGTTAATTTTCACAGTAAATGCAAATGCCAAAACTCACACTACAATTCAATTACATGTTTGACTTAAAGGAGAACTTCAGTGTACAATGAAAATTGGCATGTTAAAACATCATACCGAGTTGGTATGTGTACTGAGGAGCAAAATTGATTTAGCCTGTTGCATTCAGAGTTTAACTATTTTTTATCGTTTGTCCCAGAAGGCTAACAATGGAAGTGGTAGCCTACCGTAGCCTACCGAAGTGGTAGCCTACCGTAGGGGCCCTTAGACGAAGCATGACGACTACGCTATTTTTAAACCATTAAAACAGCTCGAAGAAACTCCACACTCCATCGGTAGTACAACAAAGGCTCAAGCATTCAAAACAAAGCACTGAGAATATTGTAAATGTACACAAGGTTTATTTAAAAAGCTGTTCTTACATGCAGTAGTTTGCAGTTATTTCTCGCCGCCATGATTAAGGTCCGCACAAGTCGACTGACGAACACGAACCAGCAGGAAGAACAGGAGGAGAGGTAGTACAATCGACTTATTTGGACTTTCATTATGGCGGCGACATGGAGGCTAAATCAATTTTGGTCCTCAGTACACATACCAACTCGGTAT
>CM050213.1:23725000-23747500 GCA_027475355.1 Coilia nasus | reverse complement strand
CCACTCAGCAATAGTTCTCAAAACCCAATACATCCACCCATCACCACATTATCATATAAATGTCAAACTGGTCACAGTCAGCTACAGCTTCAGCTTCAGTCTAATCATAATTACCTAATTTCTCTCACATCATGGCATTTGTGTGTGTGCCTGTGTGTGTGTCTTTCTTTGTGTATGTTTCTTTGTGTGTTTGTGCGTGTGTGTGTGTGCATGTGTGTGCGTCTGTGTGTGTGTGTGTGTGCGTGTGTGGGTCTGGCAGACCTTGGAGGGCCTCGTGTCTTGTGTCTCCCTTGATGGCCTTTAACGAGACAGACAGCAGGCCGGAGACGGAAGAAATGAGAGAGGAGAGGAGAAGAAATGAGAGAAATAGGAAAGGAGAAGAGAGAGCGAGAAGAGGAAGAGAGGGGAGAGAGGAGTAGAGGGAGAGGAGAAAGGAGTAGAGGCAGAGAAGAGTAGAGGTAGAGAAGAGGAGAGGAGAGAGGAGTACAGGGAGAGGTAGAGAGAAGAGGGAGAGAGGAGAGAAGAGGAGAGGTAGAGAGGAGAGAAGAGGGGAGAGAAGAGGAGATTGAGAGAAGAGGAGAGGTAGAGAGGAGAGGGAGTGAAGAGGAGAGGTAGAAAGAGAGAAGAGGAGAGGGAGAGAAGAGGAGAGGGAGAGAAGAGGAGAGGTAGAAAGGAGAGGGAGTGAAGAGGAGAGGTAGAGAGGAGAGGGAGAGAAGCGGCGAGGTGGAAAGGAGAGGGAAAGAAGAGGAGAGGGAGAGAGGAGAGGAGAGGGAGAGAAGAGGAGAGGTAGAAAGAGAGAAGAGGAGAGAGGAGAGAAGAGGAGAGGTAGAGAGGAGAGGGAGAGAGGAGAGAAGAGGAGATTGAGAGAGGAGGAGAGGTAGAGAGGAGAGGAGAGGGAGAGAAGAGCAGAGGTAGAAAGAGAGAAGAGAAGAGGAGAGGTAGAAAGGAGAGGGAAAGAAGAGGAGAGGGAGAGAGGAGAGGGAGGAAGGGCTGGTGCAGAGCCAGCTGTAACTCAGAGGTGTTAGCGGGCGAGAGGAAGAGGGTGACAGGAGGCGGCAGAGAGGGACGGCGGGGGAGCTGTCTGCTCTGACACATGAGCCAAAGGGGACTGCTGTGTGTGTGAGCGCTGGTGTGTGTGAATGTGGGTGTGTGTGAGCACTGGTGTGTGTGAATGTGTGTGTGTGTGTGAGCGCTGGTGTGTTTGTATGTGGGTGTGCACGCTTGTGGGTCTGCATGTGAGCACTGATGTGTGTGTGTGTGTGTATGTGAGTGAGTGAGTGTGTGTGTGTGTGTTTGTGTGTGAGTGAGTGCTGGTGTGTTTGAATGCACATATGTGTGTGAGAGTGCTGATGTGTGTGTGTGAGCACTGGTGTGTGTGAATGTGTGTGTGTGAGAGTGCTGGGGTGTGTGTGTGGGTGTGCGTGCTTGTGGGCCTGCATGTGAGCACTGGTGTGTGTGTCTATGTGGATGCGTGCGGATGCGTGCTGGTGTGTCAGCACTGGTGGGTGTATGACTGCTGCCATGCGTGTGTGTGTGTGTGTACGCGCATAGGTGTGTGTGTATGTGCACATGTGCACACTGGTGTGTGTGTGTGTGTGCAGGTTGGTGTGTGTCGTAGGAGGGTTTGATGTAGTTCCACATCTTACTGAAGGTAGATGGGAAGGAACCCGGGCTTTTGAGGTCACTTGGTGAATAAATGTGTGACCTGAATGATATTTAGTGATGACAGAGGAGAGGTTTCAGGTTTAATATTGCCAGGTGACACGAGGACAGTGCACAGACGGGCAGCTTGGCGTGTCTTTTTAAAGGAGTACTTCCACAAGAAACCGTTTAGTACTTGCTCTTTTGAAATATGATAGGTCACCCCGAGTTGCATATGCATGCTGCATGTGACAATGTTCTTCTACCCCGATTGCCTGCATTAGTCAATGAAAGAAAGTAGGCGGAAAAACGAGTGAATAAGAAAAAGGCCAACAAAGTGACGTAAGTTTGTTAATTACAAAAAGCAATGCCACTGTTGTGATTACCAGACAAGTCTCGTTGCAGCACACGTTCACTTAGGTAAGTATGTGTGTTTAGAACGTTTAAATCTTCTATTTCGTTTGCTATGACTGAATGGGCATTCAATGATTGTAGCCTGTAACTAGCATAGCTGAGAACCTGTCATTCTCCCTGCTCCATCTCCTCCACCAAACTAGAACAGCCTGAAACAGAAGCGCTAAAGCATTTTTTCACCGTTTAGTACTTGCTCTTTTGAAATATGATAGGTCACCCCGAGTTGCATATGCATGCTGCATATCAAAATGTTTTTCTACCCCCATTTTCTATATCAGTCAAAAGAAGACAATAGGCGGGAAAAACGACCCAATGCGAAAAGGGCCTGCAGCATGACATAGACGTGTGCAAATGCATAATATAAGCATAAAATAAGAAAAACTGACCGAATTGGGCTTTAAATGATGCTAGCCTGTGACTGACTCGCATAAGATTAGCAGGCTAGTTGAAGGACTGAACTGCATTTAGCCGGGCACTTGCACTGTTTTGTAAAGTAAAATATCTATCAGTAAGATTGCAAAGACTGTTGATAGTGTGAAGAAAAAAACGTTTCCAGCTGTTTAGCTATTACAACTTGTGGGCATGATGACGATCACCACAAATGTTCATCTCTTTCAGAAAAAACTTCATTTGTCATGCAAATATTACCATTCTGAAACGTTTATTGACAAACGGTCAGGAAGCGACTGTGCTTGTGCCATCTCTCCTTCCTCTTCGGATTCAGAATCAAACACATAAGGCTGTATCTCCGAAGACATTCTGTGTGCAGTTTTAGCACTGTCAAGTTGACTTTTCCCTTTTACCTTACTCTGCTATCAAGTTGACTGTGGGGCAAAGGAAGCTGCAGGGAGCGTGTCACGCCTCTGGTGAAATCGTGTCGTTCTCCCGACCCCACCCCCTCCACCAAACTAAAACAGTCTGAAACAGAAGCACTAGAACATTTTTTTTTCATCAAAACCAGCGCACAGGGCAATTATTAATACTAGAGAACACTGCAAAATTAATGAAAACACGATGGAAGTACACCTTTAATGAAGGACTTAAGCAAAGTAAATGAGTTCAGCTCTCATAAACTTAAAAAAAAATGAAGAGATCAGGGCATACACACCTTTACACACAAGACACACACACACACACACACACACACACACACACACACACACAGAATGAGCACACAAAGAACACATAGAGACTGCTGATCTGCTAAATGTAATGTGCAATACATTGTAATACATAGCTCACACTACACAGAACAGCAGAAGCACAGAGGCACTATAGAACAATCAGGACAGCACAGGAGGCCTACATGTCCGTTTCACCTTTTGGCACTCGGTCGCGGGAGGCTAGCAAAAAAGCCCCACATGAAACAGTGCCTCCATCAGAGCACTTCCTGGCTGGGGGGCCTCTCTCTTCCTCCTGGGCCCCCCTCTTTCCCCCTCTACTCCACTCCGGGTCCCCAGGGGGAGCTGGTGGTGCGCTGTGGGCTCCCAGTGAGCAGCCCATAAGTCAGAGGAGGAAGCTGTCTGCTGGGGAGCAGCCTGCCGTATATCTCCCCCCCCCCCCCCCCCCCCCCTCCACGCCCAGGGACCACAGACCCCTTGCTCCCCCTTTCCACCCCTCCTCAACAGTACCACTACTACCGCTGAAAACAGCAGCAGCAGCCATAGCCCACTAGCCAGCCTCTCCTCTAGCCATGTCACCCACAGAAGATGTGACAGCAGTGTGTGTGTGTGTGTGACAGAAAGAAAGAGAGAGACAGACAAAGTATGTGTATTTTTGTATTTCTGTGAAATTTCTACACAAAAGATTGGGTTTGGGGGGTGGAGGTAGGGGGCTTGGGTGGGAGTGGGGAAGAGGGGGTTTGGGGGGGGGGGGGGGTTAGTGGGTGTGGGGGGTGATGGATAGATGGAGGCTGCCCAAACCCCATGGCAGAGATAAAGGACTGGTCGAATGGGGCCAACAATCGGTCAAACGCTGGTGTCCTGATTACAACCTCAGCCCCCCTCCCATCCTCCGACCTCACCACCATGTCAGTGATATGACTTCATCAGACCCAATGTGCACTATAAAAGTGCACAATTTCAGGCCTCTCTGTTATGGGCTTGAGGTTCCATCTGCAACAGTGGTCTGTGAAGGGAATAGAGAATCACTGTGTTTGGGTTGTTCGGCTGAGCTGTTCTCTTTTGGGTGGAAAAACTGCAGGCACCTTTGGAAATCCTCTCCACGGCCTAACGTGTGTGATTTATAGGGGATGGAAGAATTTCTATATTGAATTAGGAGTGCACATACTTTTACAAACACACACGCACACACACCACATGTAGACACACACAAATGTACGTACACACTTACACACATGCACACACACAGATGGTGCCTGTTATGCATGGGGCTCATTTGTCATTGCAGAAAAACAGCAATTTGGGGAATCAAAGTGTTACAGCAGGAGGAAATAGGATCCTCCATACAAAAAACTAGAGCAGAAACAACAGACAACATAACGGGCAGGCAGGCAGGCAAACGATGCCTGGAAACAGCAGAAGAAAGTAAAGAGGAACAATCACATCCTGCTACAGTGCTTATAATAATGATAATAATAATAATTATTATTATTATTGTACTTGTATAGCACAATTCATACAAGATGCAGCTCAAAGTGCTTCACAGTTTGACAATAAAAACACAGGACAACATTTCTTGCAGTGCAGTGGCGCCGGAACGAAAAAACACAAGACAACATTTCTTGTAGTCCAGTGGTGCTGGAATGAAAAAGTCCATTTAGGTGCTGTCGAGTTGCTAGTGTCCCCAGAGAGCAACAGGGGCGAGGAAAGTGGCACTGGAACGAAAATGCTGCCCATGCTCATTTGCAGTTGCTGGTTGTTACGCAATCATTAAGTGTGTTATGACAAAAGGCCTTAGTGAACAAAGAGACAAAGGGCATTGGCAGCGACGCCAGAACGAGAGAAGAAACTATCCAGCAAAAAGCTAAGTTTTCTACAAAGCTTTAACAAAAAACCTTCTTAATTTCTTTCTACAATCTCTGTTTAAACTTACTTAGCTGCATCAAGTCAAATTATAGTTTCACCACATACACTTGTTCGTTAGCGCTAAATACACCGCACACCCAGTTTGTTTTTAGCATTACCTAGCATCCTAAAACTATCAAGCTAACTCGGTAAAAGCAGCTGCATACTACTATAAACGTGTAAACATCCTATAAATTACAACACCAACATGGATACACTGGACTGCAGCTGCAGGGGCCCTTTGCTCCTCCACGAAGCCAACATGGTGATTGATTCTCTTAAAAGAGACATTCGCCGGCTTACAAACGACCTAGCTAGGAAAGATACACTTATCTCTGCATACGGTTCCACTCTACGAGCCCAGGTTCAAAGCCAAATTGATATGTCGTTTCAGGCGAAATTTCCTGAAGAACCTGCCACCACCTCGCAGCCGGCATGCTCGACCCCACAACGGAACCAACCCTGGACCAAAGTTGTTGCTCGCTGTCAAAGGGGAGTACTGAGGAGATTCTCTCCACCTCCTTTCAATCTTTCAAACCGGTACTCGGTGCTAGCCGATAGTAACGTAGCTGACCCTGCTCACGCCATTCCTCTTCCCCCACAGCATCGCTCGGCGGAGCAGTCGAGACCGACTGCTCCGCCTCCGAAGCCGCCTGCTCCGAGACGAGTCGCCCGAGAGAGACCCCGCCACCCCCCGTCCTCCACCCGACCAGTCGCGGTCCTCATAGGGTCCTCCATGGTGCGCCATGTGACCCTACCGAGGAGCGAGACGTGGTGCCTGCCCGGAGCCCGTGTGGAGGACATCCAGACCAGAGTGCCGAGGTGGTGGAGCAGTACCCGACCGCCTCTGCAATCATGGTTCACGTCGGGTCGAACGACATCAGGCTCCAGCAAGCCGAAAAACTTAAGTCCGATTTTACCTCTCTAATTCAAACCATACTCGCTACTGGCAAAAAATGTATCGTCTCAGGCCCTATCCCATCTGCTTGCTTCTCAGATATGCAGTTCTCCCGTATCCGCCAGCTCCATGTGTGGCTGATGGGGCACTGCAGAACGTCACTTTCGTGGACAACTTCGGGAGCTTCTGGAGAAGACGCAGCCTGTTCGCCCGCGACGGACGACACCTGAACAGGGCTGGGGCGAGCCTGCTAGCTAGCAACCTGGAGCTAGCTCTGGAAGCCCATCACACGCCACACTGACAAGTAAGCTCCAAGCCAGCACATCTCAATAGCAACTTAGTCCGAGATGATGATATATCTTTCCCCCTTACCACCAGTGCTCGGAATACAGTGTGCTTGGCTCAGTCAGATAATTTGCTCCACCAAATTCCTCCCCTTATGACCCACCATAGGAAACGTAAGCATAGAACCACAGGCTGCATACCTAACAATCAAATTAATATCCAGCTCGGGCGCTGGGTAAATAAGACTAAAACCGTCATAAATGCTGCTGTCCTTAATGTAAGGTCCCTCACCAATAAGAGCTTCTTTATAAATGATTACCTCTCGGAAAATAAACTACACTTTATGTTCCTTGTGGAGACCTGGTTAAAAGAAGAAGGGGCTGCCACCCTTATTGAAATCTGTCCCCCTAACTATAAATTCTATCAATCGATAAGAGACAATAAAAGGGGTGGCGGTATAGCTGTCATCTTCTCCAATAAACTCAGCTGTAACGAGATAAATTTAGGCACGTTCACGTCATCACCTAGCGATCAAAGTTAAGACCGATCACAGCTTACTCCTTATCACGCTATACAGACCGCCAAAAAGTTCACCAACCTTTTTATCTGACTTCTCCACCCTCGTGTCAGCGGTACTTACAAACTACGACAGAATAATTATCACGGGAGATTTTAACATTCATGTTAATCAAAGCGATGACTCAAATGGCAAACCGGTGCAACCCACAAACGATGCATAAATGAATCAGCGCAACAAAAAATCACTGAACTTATTAGCACCCGTGACCTCCTCAATGGCCACCAATCGCTCGATGAAATGGTGGCTGGCTTTAATAGCAACCTAAAGGAAATTTTAGACGAAGTTGCTCCTTTAAAAACAAAACACAGCTCACGAGTTAAAACCTCACCATGGATAAATGAGTCAGTAAGAGAGAAAAAAAGGCAATGCAGAGCAGCAGAACGAGCATGGAGAAAATCTAAATTAGAAGTCAATCGTATAATCCCTAAAGAACATATTATTACCTATAACAATGCAATACGCACAGAAAGAAAAAACTATCACAGACCATCACAACAACACACGAGTATTATTCTCTACAATTGAAAATGTACTAAATCCTGCGCCAGTCTGTGATATGCTTAGTCTAGCCACCACTCCAAAATGCAAAGAGTTTGCAGAATTCTTCACGAACAAAATACTAGCCATTAGAGCAGAAATCATTCGAGACCCTAAGTACCTACAGGATGCCCCTAGTAGGGAACCACCGACCCTACAGAGTTTTAGCGCCATTACGGAAGACGATCTCTATAAACTTATTAAACATAGCAAGCGGTCAACATGCAGCCTTGACCCTATTCCCACGTTCCTTTAAAACTGCTGTAGTGAAGCCATTGCTAAAGAAACCAAATCTGGACTATAACACACTAAATAACTATAGACCAATCTCCAACCTCCCATTTATAAGCAAAATACTTGAAAAGGCTGTCTTCATACAGCTCAACCAATTCCTAAATGAAAACGACATCCTAGAAAAATTCCAATCAGGCTTTAGAGCAAATCATAGCACAGAGACTGCTTTAACCAAAATAGTAAACGACCTCAGACTCAGTACAGCCACAAACAAAGTCTCTGCCCTAGTCCTCTTGGAGGTAGGAAGTGCTGCCTTTGACACAATTGATCACAACATACTACTACATCGTCTCAAAACTTGGGTGGGCCTCTCAGGCCATGTACTAAAATGGCTTGAGTCACACATCACCGGAAGACAATTCTATATTAGTTTAGGAGATCATATATCTAAAAATCATGATGTACCCTTCGGTGTTGCTCAAGGCAGCTGTCTTGGCCCCCTCCTCTTCTCATTATACATGCTACCGCTGGGCAACATTATCAAAAAACATAATATAGACTTTCATAGTTATGCCGATGATACACAACTTTATATCTCAGTTGAGCCAAACAAAACCACAGCTCTACAGTCTTTAACCTCCTGTTTGTCAGCTGTCAAGCATTGGATGAGCAATAACTTTCTAAAATTAAATGAAAGCAAAACTGAACTACTACTTATTGGCCCTAAAGACAAACGGGAAGCTCTCCTCCCCAGTCTAGGCAACCTAAACCAATATGTCAGAGAACAGGTAACTAGCCTAGGTGTCATCCTTGACTCTGACCTAAGCCTTAAACCACACATCAACAAAGTTACTAAAACAGCATACTTCCATCTAAGAAATATTGCAAAAGTTCGCCCCTTCTTGACCAAGCCAGACGCTGAAAAACTTGTTCATGCATTTATTACAAGTAGATTAGACTACTGCAATGCCTTGTTTACAGGCCTCCCAAAAAAATCAATTGAAAAACTACAGCTTATTCAAAACTCGGCTGCAAGATTACTAACAAAAACAAGAAAGATGGAGCATATTACTCCTGTACTGGCTGAACTACACTGGCTACCTGTATCCTATAGAATTGACTTCAAAGTACTACTACTGGTATTTAAAGCTGCAAATGGCCTTGCCCCATGCTATATTGCTGACGCATTATCCTCTTATACCTCTGCACGAGCCCTTAGATCCGCTGATGCCGGTCTCCTGAGGATTCCAGACGCACCATTCAAAAGGATCGGGGAATCGGCCTTCTCATACTACGCCCCAAAGAGATGGAATGCCCTACCACAGCACATCAGAGAAGCAGAATCCATCGACATCTTCAAGCGACAACTAAAGACCTACTGTACCTATTCAACCAGCGTTGCAGTTGTCTGGTTGGTAACTCATATATTCTGAATATAAATCCGTTATATAAACAAATTTATTTGAAACCGTTTTGCTCATTAAATGTTTGATGTCCTGTGAACTTCAAAGCAGCGTGAACATAAAGCCTATTGTGCATACAAACTGGCATAGCATTGTTAGCTGCCCTTGACAAGTGGATGCAAGTGAACGAAAATTAGATTTTTTTTCATGAGTTGCTTAAAGCGGAACGAAATAAGTGTAGAGCATATTCTAGATCTAATATAGGGAATAAATACAGAGAAATGAAAATGTTGTGCATTTACTGTAAAAGATGGGCAGATGAATACACAGCATATCTCTCACTTAAGGGGCAACAGGTAACGAACACAGCCACACACCAGCTGTGACAGGCGATTCCAGCACAGCAAATGATGCCTACAGCCTACAATAGACCTATTGGCTTGTCCAATGTGATTGCACTGACATTTTTAATGCCTAAAAATTACACAAGTCATGGCATGTATTATAATCTTCTCTCCCCAGCTTAAATCTTGTGTGGTGTCAGTGGTTGCTTCAGGCCTATCCATTTGTTTTTAGAATTAAGTGTGGATGTTGTGTGTCTATATTATGATGTATAATGTAATTTAGATTTAATTTAACACTATGCAAGAATAGTACCTACTCATATAGTAGCCTGTTATAATCTACCCCTTCTCTACCTACATTTTGTGTTATCCTTGCTTCTGCAATCTATATCTGTACTCATAAAAATCCTTTAAGGTTGGCAGGTCTGGGACTACAAAGATTGCTGACTAGGGCCTACAAGGACTGCCTACCTGTGTTCATGCAAGAGTCAGTCTGCTACTGTATTTATCTGCTCCGACACCACTGAACCGCAAGAAATGTTGTCTTGTAACAACCCTGCTAAACTGTAAAGCACTTTGAGCTGCATCTTGCATGTATGAACTGTGCTATACAAGTAAAGTTTATTATTATTATGATTATTATATGCAGTCATGAGGGCTATGCGGAACTGGAGCTTCAATAAAGTGACAACTCCTACTGTACGTGCAGGTGTCTGTAAGATAAGATCAAAACCTGTTCTGTGTACAGCTGTTCTTAAAAGGATCATATATTTCGGGGAAAAACATCAGGAACTGTTCCACCACCACTAACATGGGGACTGTCCCTGAATCGTTCCCTGCTATGGGTGTATGGTTAAAGCTACGTAAGAGTTCAAACAAAGCACGCACATCCAAATGAACACTGGGAGCAGGACCAAAAGACAATCAACATAAGTAAATAATGAAAAGTCCGCTCAACCAGAAAATATGCTCCCAAGGCAGGGTTCGAATTATAAATTTGACCCTATGGGGGTCTCTATCGTTAAAAAAAAAAAAAAAAAAAAAAAAAAAAGCAAAATGCACTGTCCTTTTTAATTTTTTTCGCTGTGAAGCCAAACGACACAAGGCCAGCCAGTGCTGTTTTTTTTCGGTGGCATGGCGGAAAGTTTCGGCAACCTACGTATTATTTTAGTATTTCTGAAAACGCATTACAAAATGAAGGAAGATTGATATAAGATAGGAGGTAGATGAGAAGTCTTCTTCGGACTGAACTTCACGTTCGCAAGCCCCAAATTTCAGATTTGCGCGCATAGTGGTGTGATGGTGAATCAATATCACGTCGTAATTCAATACAAAGATGGCTGCATGGTGATCGTAAATGAAGCGAATTTTATTTATGTTTATATGGTGATATATTTAAGCTTATCATGGTAATATGACATACAGATGGTTAGCTTTCCCGATTCTCAGTTCTCAGAAGGAATCTCGTGAGGTTCTCGTGAGGATTACGAGATAATAGCACTTTTACAGTCAACTAAATACTGCAAGTCTTGCTGTGGGTGGGTCAACCTCGGAAGTGAGATCTTTACTTCAGCGTAAACCTTTGTGGTCCTATGCTGTCCCTAGCGGCGGCAGTGGTAAACACTTCTCGCGACTGCAGGAATCTCGACTTGTGAGAATTAAATGAGCATCGGGAAAGCTAGCCATCTGTATTCGAGAAGCCTCCACAGTAAATGAAATTTGCTTCTTTCATTGGAGCCTGAGGGTATGGGAGCTCAGCTCCCATTGGCTCCCACGTAATTCGAACTATGTCCCAAGGTTAATAAGGTAAAAACCGTGTGACGTTTCGGGCTCTCACCCTTCCTCAGACGTGACAATAGTGATAAACGACACCCATATATACAATTGTCAGGTGGTCACATGACCTCACCTGATTGCAGGTGTTAACTTTGTGATTAACTGATTCACAACACCTTCCCCCAACAGACATCACAAGTTAAACACAAGTTAGTGTGAACAATTTAATTTGTTAACATGCATTGTAAACGAATACGGACAGAAAACGGCCACGCGCTGAATACACAGAGTATTTGGTGTGAATGAGTCCTAATGGTTAGAGAGTTAGGTCTTGGGATCGGAGGGTCGCAGATTCGATTTCTGTAGGAAGAAACAGTAGGAAAACATGTGGACGAGAAAGTGAATAGCCAGTGCTCTCCTGCACCCTCAATGGTTGAAGTGTCCTTGAGAAAAGCGTCTAACCCCACATTTCCTCAGGCAGACTGTCTCTCTACCTATTTCACTATACATTGCTATGGATAAGAGTGTCAGTTAAATGCAATGTCATGTAATGCAATGTCATGTAACGTAATGTCGCTTACCTTAATGAATGAAGAGTGTCTATTGGCCTACAACTGTATTAGTAGAAGCATTAACCAAAATATAACTTTCACAGTTTTGCTTTTTCACAGCTAATGCAAATACCAGCACATCACATTTAAATTCAATTTGTATTACATTTCTGATCTAAAGTGCTATACATTTTATTTGAATGAAAATATTACAGCTACCGCTGCTACCTGTTTTTTGTGAAATGGAACTGGCTAAATGTCTTTGCAGAATACACTTAACTTTAATGCTTGTAAGTATATTTTTGCTCCTCTAATAAAGAGTGCTGTGTGGCCTGTTTAAGTGTGAGAAATAATAACAACAGTAATGCTGACGTTGCAGTAAAACTAACTTGCATCTTGCATGTATGAACTGTGCTATACAAGTAAAGTTTATTATTATTATGATTATTATATGCAGTCATGAGGGCCATGCGGAACTAGAGCTTCAATAAAGTGACAACTCCTACTGTACGTGCAGGTGTCTGTAAGATAAGATCAAAACCTGTTCTGTGTACAGCTGTTCTTAAAAGGATCATATATTTCGTGGAAAAACATCAGGAACTGTTCCACCACCACTAACATGGGGACTGTCCCTGAATCGTTCCCTGCTATGGGTGTATGGTTAAAGCTACGTAAGAGTTCAAACAAAGCACAACAAATACCAGCACATCACATTTAAATTCAATTTGTATTACATTTCTGATCTAAAGGGCTATACATTTTATTTGAATGAAAATATTACAGCTACCGCTGCTACCTGTTTTTTGTGAAATGGAACTGGCTAAATGTCTTTGCAGAATACACTTAACTTTAATGCTTGTAAGTATATTTTTGCTCCTCTAATAAAGAGTGCTGTGTGGCCTGTTTAAGTGTGAGAAATAATAACAACAGTAATGCTGACGTTGCAGTAAAACTAACTTGCATTTTGCATGAAATTCATGATTGCAATGCGTCCTGGATGTTGATCAGAACTAAAAAAAAATATGCATTGTCTTATCTCTAAACACAGCTTAAAGGCCATAAGCCCAACCATTTCTCAGCTCTTTTTAGGGAGGTTATGTAACCCTGAATATTGTTTGTGACTGCAGTCTTTCACAGCTCACATCATGACATGCCACACTAAACATGTCTCCTGTACAGAACCCTGTCCTCACTCTGTGTGTCATTAGTGCCACCCTTCCATGGCTGGCAAAATCTCTAATAGGCCTAGACTCACATGCAAACTATGCTCAATACAGTTTGCAACCCACCACTATCATTTGGTATGCAGCAGATGTTGCAGACAATGTTTCAGTGAAAAAAACGGTCCGGTTAAGGACACAGGGCCAGGACGAGACGGACTCTACCGACCCAGCCAATATTGTTTCACTCAGATCAGTGTGCACACAATTCACAATTCCATAAGGGTCTGTGAATAACCTGCCTTAATGGATGAATGAAACCTGGATACACATTTTTCGCTGAAATGTGAAGGGTGTACTCACTTTTGTGAGATACTGTAAATTAAATGTAAGGCTTTTCTGTATATCTTTGTTGCTGTAACAAGGATTGCTGTGTGGCCTGTTTTAAGCTTTAAGGCCATAACCCCAACCAATTTTCAAGGTCATGTGTGCCATGCAGAACTCTAGCTGAAGTAATGTGACATCTCAGCCACAGAGATAAGAGGAAATGTTTCAATAAGAAACCTGTTTTCTGTTTTGGCAGGTGTGTGAATAAAAGACCTGTTTTTCTGGGTTTGTGTGTCAATAGGGCCTACACTCAGACATCTGTTGCTGTGCTTATGGAATCAGGAAGTAAATACACTATAAATGTCTGCTGTGCAGGACCATCTCCTCACTCTGTGACTGATCAGTTCACACTACCATGGCTGGGCGACATAGTGAGTTACTTTAAGATTTTGTTTTTCAGATTTGTTCTCTATTCCCTTTTAAAACATTTTGCTTTTTAAAACTGCAGTGTATGTTTTTGCTCAGTTTTAATTCAGTATGCTCAGTTTTAATTATAATCAGTTTTTATTTGCTCAGTTTTAATTATAATTACGTGTATAAATGCAAAATGAAAAACAATTTTGCGTTTGCCAAAGCTGAGCTTAATTACATGTGTAATTACCACGTATTTGTGTGTTAGGGGGATTTTTTTTTCATTGAGAATTTAGTGGTTAGGGTGTGAAAAAAGAGTGAAATTGATACATTGGAATGTACATACAAAACTGACATGCTGTATATTTAACATTCCGTATTTGCACTGTTCCTCATACTCATAACTACAAGTGGTGGCAATTAATGAAACTACTGCCACTACTGGTGGCAATTAATTAAATCCTTCAGTGGGGGATATTATTACATATTTATTTTGATGTTTACTAAAAGACTCTTGTGGTGTAGTAAGTGTTTAGTTATTTGTTGTGTAAGATCATTTGTAGATTTTAACTGTGGCATAACTATCAGAAGTAGTATTAATGGTGGTTGTAGTGGTAAGATTTAAGTATGAATATGTCTTATATACAACTTAAATTATATAAATATTATAATATTATAAACTGCTTTTTAAAGTAATTTCCCCTTGTCTATGTTTAAAAATGACTCAAAATATTGTGCATTTACTACCTACATTTATGGAGGCAAAAAATGTTGCCCTGAATATTTGAGTAACGAAGCCCATAATTTTTCACAGTGCTTGCTGTCCTCTGCATCACTCTTGGGACCATTCTGCATGCAACCGGTGAGTACATTCAGTGCTTATTCTGTTATCCTCTGCATATCCATAACTTCATTTGTGTCCTTTATTGCAAGTCACTTTGGATATAAGCATCTGCTAAGTGTAATGTAAAGTAATGTAATGTAATGTAATGTAATGTAATACATACAACAGGTACATACAACAGGTGCAGTCAATGACTACACTTACTCACACAACCAGCTACCTGCTACATAGCCGTGGCCAGTAAAAATGTTGAATTAGACGGTTGTTTCAGGCTCCTTAAAGTGCCCATTTCCATTTAACTTGGGATAACTGTTTGATAATCTGTTTGGTGAGGTGTGTACAGCAAAGTAGACTTACTTGATACAGGTGTATTTCTCGAAAATATTAGCATTGCATTTTTCTCATTTGACCTATAAATGAAAAAGCAAGGTTTTCTGTATCTGTTTTAATGCTTTTTAACTCACACAGTGGAGGGATCCATACAGACTGACGTTGAAAAGGTCCGGACTGAGGTTAAACAGGTCCGGACTGAGGTTAAACAGGTCCAGGCTGTTGTTAAACAGGTCCAGGAAGCGCAGAAGTTGTTTGCCAAAGGACTGACAGACTTAAAAGGCGAACTGAACCAACTGAAGACAAAATATGGTGATGGGCGCGTGTGTGTGTGTGTGTGTGTGTGTGTGTGTGTGTGTGTGTGTGTTTGTGTGTGTGTGTGTGTGTGTGATGCAGAAGTCTTGATTGACTCTGAAGGGGCTCGTTTCACAATAATGACACAATACAATTATAAAACATTGTCCTGTTTATTATACTTGACAGAGACAACAAATTAACATTTTAACAATAGAATAGGTTAGAGAGACCCATTCAGAGTCAGTAAGACATTCACTTTCAATCAGCAGTCTAAAGAGCCGTATGATGGGGAACATCATAAATGTGTAAACAGTTTTGTTTAAATGAAATGTACATACAGTATACAGTAATATCATAACCTGAACAGTGACAAATATTTGTCTTTTATGTTATCATCTGAATGGCAGAGAGAGGAAAGGTGGCCTTCTCTGGAGCTCTTTCTGAAGGTAACCACAACAGTGCTGATCAAGCACGTCTGTTCTACAAGCGAATCTTCACCAATGTTGGAAATGCATATAACTCCAGCACAGGTAAAAGACAATCTACAAAGACATAATTTACATAATGTACAGGATAATATTGGACAAGATGGAGCTGTTAAGTCTTGTAAATCAAGCTACAGTAATATTATCTGTTATTACATGCATTATTATGAAGTGTTATTAGGGTACATGAAATTACAAAATTTTGTTTATCATTACTGATAACACTTTTTTTTCGGTCCATGTCAGAGTGTATCTACATTATAGAGTACAGTGTAACAAAGCTTGTAACAATGTGTAACATTATGTACTACTTTACAGTAGGAGTTAGGATTAGAGTTAGTGTTAGGTGTACAGAGCAGTGTAAGTACATAATATTGCATGTTGTTACATTACGATACACTGTAAAAGGCACCATAAAAAGTGTTACCACAACTTCAATGCATTCACATTACAACTTTATAAGATTTGAGCTTAATTCTGTCTGTGTGTTTTCACAGGAGACTTCACTGCTCCTGTGAAGGGTGTCTACTTCTTCACCTTCATGACCTTTGGCTACAACAATCAAAACAGTGGCATCATTCTCACCAGGAATGGTGTTTTGGCTGTCTCATCATATGATTTCCAGACCGGTTCAGACCAGGCTGACACGACGGGGAACTCGGTCATTCTACAGCTGGAGGCAGGAGAGAAGATCTCCTTGCAGTTGTGGGGGGGGGCGTGGGCGTATGACAATGCCAATAAGCACAACACCTTTAATGGCTTTCTGCTCTATCCTTTGTAGATGGAGTCACTGGTCACATATTTTAGCATGCATCAAAATATGCTTCTTGAAGCTGGGCCAATAAACCTCAGCCTATTCTGTGAATCACAAAAAAAAGAGAAACGGTGTACCTGTACTACACAAATCCAAGTTTGATTGACTGTTATATATGGCAGTGTGTCATAATATCTGGTGATTTTTCTGTCCTCCTTGCTTAAATAAACTTCAAGCTCTGAGCATCAATTGGTTTACATTCTTATACATTTTGTTGGATTCAACTCAGACTTTTTCAACATTCGGCCCCTCTTACAATGTGTTTATAGTTAAAGTCTACTGTGATGCATTTTCATATATCCATTTAAGGGTTGTCAGTGTGAAGTATTAGTAATTGTTTAGAGGGAGAAGTAAACGTTGTGTTTACAGGGAGAAGTAAACAATCTGACTAATGTTAGCTAAATCCCCTGAGCCATTAGTATGCCAAGACCATAGCTGAGAGAAGAAGGACTGTATCTGTTGAGTGTAAATGTAGCCAGTTGTGTGAACTGTGCTATACCAGTGGTTGTCACACTGATGTGCAAGTGTCCCTCGGCATACTTGGATCAATCCTATAATAAAGAATATATCTATAAATTGGGTTTCAGCTTTTACCAACTTTAAGATAAAGTGCAGGTACAGACTATATTTGTGAAAAAGACAAAGCTGTCGTGCTAAGGGCACCAAAATGGCTAGCATGGGCCCTGCATTGTATGTGTGGTAGATACTGTAAGTACTGTGAAATGTTCTGGTTCTTAAAGGAGAACTTCGGTGTAAAATGAAAATTGGCATGTTAAAACATCATACCGAGTTGGTATGTGTACGGAGGAGCAAAATTGATTTAGCCTGTTGCATTCAGAGTTTAACTATTTTTTATAGTTTGACCCAGAAGGCTAACAATGGAAGTGGTAGGTGCCCTTAGACGAAGCATGACGACTACGCTATTTTTAAACCATTAAAACAGCTCGAAGAAACTCCACATTCCATTGGTAGTACAACAAAGGCTCTGGCATTCAAAACGAACCACTGAGAATATTGTAAATGTACACAACGTTTATTTAAAAAGCTGTTCTTACATGCAGACGTTTTTGCAGTTGTTTCTCGTTGCCGCCATGATGAAAGTCCAAACAACTTGATTGTACTACCTCTCCTCCTATTCTTCCTGCTGGTTCGTGTTCGTCAATCGACCTGTGCAGACTTTCATCATGGCGGCGACGAGAAACTACAGCAAGGTACTGCTTGTCAAAACTGTTTTATTAATAAATGTTGTGCACACTTACAAAGTTCTCAGTGCCTCGTTTTTAATGTCAGGGCCTTTGTTGTACTACCGATGGAGTGTGGAGTTTCTTCGAGCTGTTTTAATGGTTTAAAAATAGCGTAGCCGTCATGCTTCGTCTAAGGGCACCTACCACTTCCAGTTAAACTCTGAATGCAACAGGCTAAATCAATTTTGCTCCTCCGTACACATACCAACTCGGTATGATGTTTTAACATGCCAATTTTCATTTTACACCGAAGTTCTCCTTTAAGGGAAAATGCACCTGGAGAGAACAATTGCAGTTTTGGGAAATCAACAAAAAACCCAGCCAGTGGCTCAATGAAGCCTTTTCCTGGGGTGCTGTGGTGCAGTGGTTAGAGTACCTGTATCACCAATTTACAAACACTCACAGGGATCCATGTTTGAATCCGGCCTGGGTCATTTCCCAACCCTTCCTTGTCTCTCTCGCTCTCACACTCCTTTCATGTTCGATCTTCACTGTCTTACCTAATTAAGCCAGAAAATATACTTAAAAAAAATTCCCACTTCTACTGTGATTTATGGAAGTCCATTTTAGCCAAAAAGAGAAAAAAACAAATTCATTATTGTAAGATATACTATCGTTATTGTGAGATACTATCTCATTATTGTGAAATATTATCTCATTATTATGACTGCCACTACTGTTAGTATTAGAGCAGTCAGGTTTTTTTGGTTTTTGCTTTTTCCTTTTTTTCATTGATTTTGTGTCGAAGATTCCCGGAACACTGAAATACCAGGGAACATGAAACTTGTTGGGGATGTAGCCCCATCTGGATGATACAGAATAAAGCTACTTTGGTGCCCTGGAGCCACACCCCCTCTGCGCTGGCCACACATTAGGCCACGCCCCGTTCTGTTGGCTACAATTTATTCTATCTATACACTGAAAGTGAACATAAACTTTAAACTAACTCCACTGAGGGTGTCCAACTGATTGTGAAGAAATTTGGTGTATGTCATCTGTGAACATCATCTTTAAAAATATTCCATTCCCTTTGTGCTTAACTTCACAGCACAGTGTGGTGGTCATACCATGTACCACTGTGAGATGCATCTACTGTAGTTATGATACAACATCTTATTTTCTGACCACTAAATGACCCTCTGCTGTTACCCCTTACTGTGACAGTGGCATAGATCCTGCATCCTGTGTCCAAGGGTAAACAACATGCAGCCTCAATACACCACTAGCTGCTGTGTTCACTCACTGTGATCAACACTTCTGTTAAAACTGCTTTTGTTCTTTACACACACACACACAAAGGTTAGCTTGCCAACGTTCAAAATTTATCCAGTGTTAAGGACACCACAGCACTTATTTCCTGCTACAAAATTGAGGCTAAACTGTGGTTGTTGGTCGTGGCCACAGTAATTGACTATGGGAGTCTCCAAAATGTATGGGAAACACTGAGAGGCATGATATGAAGGTAAGGCCTGTCTCTGTCTCTTTCTTACTTCTTTCACTCTCACTCTTCACTGCTCTTGTAAAGGGTGTCTACTTTTTCACCTTCATCCATTTTGCTTACATCACCCACAGCAGTGGTGCAATTCTCACCAGGAACAAAGTTTTAGCGGTGTCATCATTTGACTTCGCTACCACTTCTGACCAGAGTGACATGACAACGAGCACAATAATTCTACAGCTGGAGGCAAGAGAAAGGATCTCCATGCAGATGTGGGCCGTGACGTGGGTGTGTAACAGTGCAAACAAACTCAGCACCTTCAGCAGCTTTCGGCTCTATCCTTCGTAGATCACTGGTCACATATTTTAGCATCAAAATATGCTTCTTGAAACTGGCCCCATAAACCTCAGCCTATTCTGTGTATAGAAGAATAGAGAACCTGTACCTGTACTATAGAAATCCAACTGTGGTTGCAATAAAAATGGATAATTGGATATGGCTAATTTCTAAATAGTTAAAATATAAATATACTTGAGATTTTTTCCATGTTAGAATGGTGGTGGTATGTCTTACGGTCGTGATGTTCTACCATCTACTTGTAGTCATATTTAGTGTGTGTATATTTACTGCAGTTGCTCAGGCCCACTTTTGTAACTTGGACCAATTCTATTGGTTATGCAAAATACATCAACAAATCAGTGAATGGGTTATCCACTCTCACCAGCCACAAGATGAAGTTCAAGTAGAGACTATACATGGCAAAACATATTACATTCAAACTATCCCCAACACAACCCAGCTGCCACTGCATTACTACTATGTACCATAACAAGCTGGTTTTGTGAATGGTTGGCACAAATATATTTGCCTTTGCTTTTTACTGTCTGCTTTTTACACTAGATTTCCCACCTCTACTTCCATCAGTGGTGTTGGGTAGCTTACTGGGTTGATACCCTCTTACTGTAATGCCACATCAGTCAGCTAGGTTATAACTTCAGCTCTCTCTCTCTCTCTCTCTCTGTCTATAGAGAGAGAAAGAGAGAGAGAGTTATATATATATACATATATAAATACATATACATATATAAATACATACATATAACTGCACAAAATGGATACATGACAAAATACCCACACTCTGGGGTACACATGCTCTTTCTGGATCTTTTCCCCTCCAAGGGATCCTAGCGGTATGTCTCAAGGGTACTATGTCCCAGAGGTCCTACAGTATGTCCCAGGAGTTTTATGTTTTCGAGGCCGTATGTCCCTGGGGTTCTATGTTTCAAAGGCTCTATGGCCCCAGAGTCCTATGTCCTTAATGTCTTATGTCTCTGGTGTCCAACATTCCCCAAGTCCTATGGCCCCAGAGTCCTATGTTCTCAAAGTCCTGTGTCCCGGCGTCCTCCATTCTAAAGGTCTTATGTTCCAAAGGTACTTACTAATCTCCTTTTCTCCCTAGCCCTAAGGCACACATAATGGGAAGCTGAATTAAAAAAAACTCCCCAGCTCAGTATTTGCTTTAGAAATATGGACAGGAGACAAGCAGAAGAGAAAAGCACAAGGAAGAGGTACTGATAGCAAATTTCCGTTTGATATAAAGCACACTGCGGTTTATGCAGTGCTGAGAGCCGTTCCCGGGAAAAGTGCATATACAGGCGTACGGTTTCAGGCCCATAAATCTGGCCCTCTCTGTGGACGGGGATGAAGCTACCTCCTATAGAGATGGTATGGACAGACAGAGAGGGCCTCGTATATCACATCAGCAGCCTGCCGCTCCCCACAGACACCCACTTAAGAGATACATCTTCTCTCTCTCTCTCTCTCTCTCTCTCTCTCTCGCTCTCTCTCTGTTTCTCTCTCTATTTGTGACTTTCTTCATGCACGCTTTCACTAACGTTATTTGGGGAACTTCCTCTTTCCTCCTGTTAGCTGTTAGCCTTTTTTCACTTTTCAATATTACCTTTGATTTTCCAGTTTATCTTCATTGCATTTTTAATAGCACACCAACTCTGTATCAGATTCTCTCCCTCTGTGGCTCTCTCTCTCTCTCTCTCTCTCTCTCCCTCTCTTTCTCTCTCTCTCCCTCTCTTTCCTTTTCTTTCTCCCTTTCTCTTTCTTTTTTCTTATAGCAGTGTGTGTGAGAGAGAGTGTAGAAGAGAGAAAGAAAGGGGGAGGAGGGGGGGGTTGGCATAAAGTAATCATCTCCTGCAGGTCCTCCTGGTGTTTTTTATGGTACCAGTTCAACACCTGACCTGTCCAGATGCAATGTGGAAACTTAACAAGAGGTGTCATCACTGCTCGTGACCCACTTGAGCCGATCCATTTCATGGCCTGTGCAGGAGCACCTACTGGACTGCTGCGTTTGGAAATCACTCGCTGTTACCTTCACACCCCATTACAAAAAAAACAGCAAGTGGTAAGACTGAGTCATGTGTCACGGTCAAACTCGTTCCACGGTTGGTTGCAGCTGACTGCGGGGCTGGTCTGGTCTGACGCTCACTGGTCTGGCAGCAGGTCAGACCCACATCAGTGTGACGTAGGTCCAGCACGAGGCCATGCCAGGTCAAAAGACTGCATCTGTTCCACACGGAGGTGTCAATCCCGGGTTCAGAAAGTAAAAACCATGCCACAAACTTGATCCAACCAGCTCTGAACTGATTGTAATGCATTGAAGACAGGTAGATCAGTTGTTCACTGAGGTCACCTGTGTAAGAAGGAAAACATGGCAGGGTTTTTACTTTCTGAACCCGGGATTGACAGCTCTGGTTCCACAATCCAGATGCTGTCCAGTCAAGACATCATAAACATAATTGGAATTTCCCGTCATGTGACCAGGGGGTGGTGCCACAGGTGTTTTATTTGACACCTTGGAAATTAGTACCATTCTGAATGCAGGTCAGTTTGGAAAGGACTTAAAAAAAAACAATTAAAATAAGTCCTGTGTTATCTGAAAATTATAAGTGGTCTTTCTTTGGCCACAATTGCTGCCCCATTAAGTCGTTTTCTTTTATGCCATTGTTTGCTGCTTAGAAATTGACCAGGAATATATTATGTTAATCTCAAATTTTCATAATCACCCTTTATCTGCTCAAGTAGAATCAATATCAAGAAATATTTGTTGGTTTTTCATTAAAAAGCTAATCACAAAACCGAAACTCTTAACATTGTACCCGTAATAGCCTTGTTGTTGGGTAGAGGTGTGGGCTAGAAGGACAGAGGTGATACCAGCCCATTCTGTTCCCAGTTTGAGCGGGGTGTTGGGGTTGGGCGCTGAGAGAATAGAAGCGATGCCAGCCCCTTCCCTATGCCAGAGGTGTGAAAGGGGCTGAGAGAAACAGGAGATGCCCAGTGTGGAGATGCTTTGAGTGGGCCACAGCTTCATAAGGGGGCTCTGGGACGCCTGATAACAGAGCTCCATTGGCAAGAGGCTACAAATGCCTCACCACTCAACCTGGGTGGCA
>CM050213.1:23710000-23722500 GCA_027475355.1 Coilia nasus | reverse complement strand
CCTCATAGGTGTTTCGACATTAAACATGTGGATGGCTAAAAAGATACAGTACTGTGCAAAAGTTTGAAGCAGGCGCCTTCAGACCAGCATCAATTCACACAAAGCGGTACACACAAAGTCAGGGATTTTGCAGGATTATAGTCAGGTTTATGATCAACCAATTACACCAAATTGGTTGTATATGTCAGGAAGCCTACATCCACAGAAAATCTGTGGTCAGTTCTTCAAGATGTTTGGAGCAAGCTACCAGCCGAGTTCCTTCAAAAACTGTATGCAAGTATACCTAAAAGAATTGGTGCCCTTTTGAAGGCAAAGGGTGGTCACACAAAATATTGATTTGATTTAGATTTCTCTGTTGTTCATTCATTGTGTTTTGTTGATTGATGAACATAAATAATTAACACTTCCATTTTTGAAGGCATTTAGTTGACAGCATTTTTTCCCACCTGTCTAAAACTTTTGCACAGTACTGTATGTCCACAAGGTTGTCGTGAATGGTAAAGCTGAATTTGATAGCCTAACAGACCTAGTGCATTTTTAATAACCAACTTATATGTTTTGAATGAAAATTAAATGCCTGTCTCATACTGATGCCTATCCTCAATAAACGTCATTTGGGAAAATAAACACCTGGGCTATTGCCTGCGGCATTACGCTTGTATTACATTGCTAGTACACATTAATGTCACATATTGTTGTCACATATTGCTAATTAGGATTTTACTGTTAATCTGATATAGTTACACTTCAGCATACGTAAGTTGTGTTTCTTTTTCTGAACATTTCATCAAATTTTATTGAAGATATCTATGTACCTTCCCCAGCCAGCAGAGAAGATGGGCTTAAAAGCCTCCATGTTTAAATGTGAAGCACTACAGTAAGTACAAATGTCATGTTATCCCATCTTCATATGGACTACTGCAGTGAGTCCAGAAGGCCCTCTGTTCCCCCTGTCTAAATCTACCCGTCTTCTGCCCTCTCTCCTCAAGTCTCTCCAAGTCTTTCTGTCTGTTTTTAAGTCTCTCTCTCACACAGACAGACAGACAGACTGACACACACACTGACACACACACACACACACACACACACACACACACACACACACACACACACACACACACACACACACACACACACACACACATACACACACACACACACACACACACAGTATCTCTTTGCTTCTCTCCTCCCGGGCCAACTGCCTGGCCTGCCTCTGTCTCTTGCTGCTTTTAAGAGTGCTCAGGCCCTCACCTGCTGGGACCATGAAACCCAACCTGCTTATAAACCCCAAAAAGACCAGAGAAAAGAGAACAAAATCCATCCATTCAGCCCAGGACCTGTTACTGTGGGATGATATATAAGGAGGAGGCATTTGGCGAACACACACACACACACACACACCTGCTTACTAAAGACACGGTCACCTTTTCCCAGCATTCCCAAGGTTCGCTTACACACCTTGTCACAAGGTCAGGCACTTTCCTAGAGTCATGTGACTCGACGTACACACACTTCCTTCCGTCTTCTACTACCCATATCTGTAGAAACGTTGTTTTTCTTTTTTTCAAAGGGGTAGGGGCTTAGGGATGTGTGTGTGTGTGTGTGTGTGTGTGTGTGTGTGTGTGTGTGTGTGTGTGTGTGTGTGTGTGTGTGTGTTGGGGGGAGGGGTCATGCGTGTGTGTGTGTTTGTAGGGGGGGCTGGTCGGTGGCCGGGCCGGGGGTAGTATTTTATGAGGAGAGAGGAGGATAGAGCTGTAAGTTACTCTATAAAAGTTATTTTAAAAGCCCCTCATCCCCAGCTAACCCTGCCTCCACCCCTACCCCCCCCCCCCCCCATCCACCCTCCTCTACCTCCTTCCATCCATCCATCCATCCTCCACCAACCCTCCCCTCCCCACCCCACCCCTCTCACAGTCACTGGCACGTTGGGTGAGCAGTGGAGCGTGTAATCGCAACACCATGTCCGAGGGACGTGCAGAACTCACGGGCCAAATTGTCCGTGTCAGCGCCCGTGTCTGGCCGTGAAATACAGGGGCTGACATCATCGCTCCGACCTGGGGAAAGGGGGGGGTGTAAGATAGGGAAGCATCGTAGGTAAGGAGAAAAGAGAGAGAGAGAGAGTGTGTGTGTGTGTGTGTGTGGTGTGTGTGTGTGTGTGTGAGTGTATGTGAGTGTGTGTGAGTGTGTGTGAGGGTAGAGGATAGGTTTCTTTAAGAGGATGTGTGCTATCTGCTGAAATCGTTACATGTTGGTCCCATGATAGGCATTTAAAATTATTACCTGGTTCCTTTTTTGTCTTTAAAATGTTGTTTCCGCTCCACTCCTGCACACTCCCCGTAACCACTCACCCTCACCCCCCCCCCACACCACAACCACCTCCACCCCACTAACCCCCACAACCACCTCCCTCACTCACCCCCACAACCACCTCCACCCCACTCACCCCCACACCCTTTTCTTGCTCCTGTTTGACTCTTTATCCTCCTTCCTTTGCTGCAGTCTAACCTTTCTCACACAAATATTAATACACATACACACACACACACACACACACATACACACACACACACACTCAAGCAAGCACACCACCAAACAGACACACACTCACACACAGAGACAGACACTCACACAGAAATGCACATACAACCAGTTAACTTTGTGGTCTAAACCTTTTCTGTAATACCTTTTCCAGCTCTGACCGGATCTCAGCCTTCCCATCACTCTGTCTCGGTTTTACTCCTGCAAACACAAATAATACAAACACACGCAAACACACTCTCTCACACACAATGAAGCACAGGTATGCACAAACACATACATAAAAACATACAGTACACGTGCATCTTTTTTTCCGCCACCATCCATTGAGATAATGCTTAGTCATGCAACTAGCAAACAAACCCAACAAGACGACTTAGAATTCAGGAAATAATAGAATAATAAACCTAAAGTGCTAAGTGTTCTCCCAAACAATAGTATGTTAGAATAAGGTTTGTAGTTAGGAAAGCTTAAATCTCTTCTCCAAAAAGGTACTGTTCCTAGGTGCACAAGTATCTTGTGTTTTCTCAAAACTGATAGCATCCGCTGTGTAAAGATCAGCAGCATAGTAAACCCCTTGGCATACACATACAGCTATATACGGCTTCCACACACTGAGACTTTAACAACGGCTGCAGAGTGAGTGATGAAACGGCTGACATAGGTGAAGGAGTACTCTGATATGTTAGTTGACCCCATCTGTGACGCTCCTCACACACACACGTGTTGTTTTTGAGACGGGCAGATGCCGGGGCAGCCCCACGACCCTCGGGGGTCCCTGCGATGATCATCTCGTTTTGGATTTTGAAAGTGAGGCACGGATGAAATATGATGGGGACCAGGCGAGGGGTCTGGGTCTCCGGGGAGACAGGAAGGGAGAGGGAGAAGCATTAACTCTGACCTTGGAGTCGCGGAGGCAAATATATTACAGAGGACAGTTCCTCTAAAACCTTTTGCTGTTACAAACCCACATACACTCTTACACAGACACACACAGAAGCATACACGCCAACACAAACACACAGGCATATACTCACAATTGCACTGGCACACTTGCACACACACATGCTTACACATGGACAAACATATGTGAGCACTTAAGTGATGCGCGGGTCAACCCAAATCCCACAGGGTCCATGGGTTAGCTCGTGGGTCAGGCGGTGCGGGTTGTGTTTTAGGAGGAAAATGCAGGTTGTGAATGGGTTGGGTCTAAATCGCAATAATATTACCTATTGGAGTTATGTATATCAGTTCATTGGTTTGTTTTTTGGGATGTTCTCCTAGCCTCTTCCTGCTCTATCTCACATGCATGCAGGCCGCACGTCAGAGACTGCAGTATCTCCCACCTGTGTAGCCTCTTATCAATAATTTGTGTAGATAGCCAAAAAATAGCCTGCCACACATCTCCTAACACTTATCCCGAAGGTTATCTGTCTTTTACAACAAATAGCAATATATACGTTCAGGGGGTAACTGCGTGATATTTTTATATGTACCACACATGCATGTTTTGGCTGTCTTTCTTCCTGTTCATGACAAAGCTCTCCTCATCATATTTTGTCTTTAGTCTGCACACACACACACACACACACACATACACACACACATACACACACACACATACACACACACACACACACACACACACATACACTTTTCCCTTTTCCCTTCCCTCTCTCTATCTCACCACGCCACCCGAGGAGACTCACCAGAATAGCCGCCTGGCCAGTGGAATCACTCTTCCCAAAGTTCTGTGTCATGAGAGCCGGTGCATTAAGTCGGTAATAAATACCAGTGCGTTGTACGCATCCCCCTCATTAAGCGTCATTTATATGTCGCCAAGCTGCCGGTGCGATCACTCAGCAGGCCCATATCAGATGGCATCGCATCGCACCACGTAAATGTCAAGATGACTGGCGTTACATGCCGGGTGAATCCCGCCATGTCGGTGTGATACCGTGATACAGGACCGTCCTCCCTTTTACTGTAATATTTTAGGAACACTTAAAAATCATATTTGAGAGTGTCAGCTATTGCCGTCATCTACTTGTGTTGCTTACTTGTTGTAATTTAAAGTCACCTCAAATGTTAAACGAGGTGTCTTGCTCACAGCATGTGGTTTTAACCTTAAGGGCCTTGCCAGGACTAAGTTCCGTTTCTCGGTAACAACTAGATCCGTGTTCAGGAGCTCTCAGAAACTCAACAGTTCATCTTGTTCATTCCAAGCCAGTCATTTGTTAATTTGACAGCTCTCTACCTTTCCAAGAAAGGGATGTTTTCATAAATGCTATAAATAACGATCTTAAATATTTCAACACGTGAAAACAACCTCAGCCAGTAAACATGAGATTCACTCAAGTGCGATGTCTTGTTTATGTAATATGTAATTATGTAATTATGTGCATATGCTGGTAGGAGACACTTGATCCACATTCCTATGGCGGAATGAGAAGGTGTGTCCAGCAGGGCTGGGCAGGCCCCATGCACCTGCGCTTGGCACCTGGGCTAACTTTAACTGCATACTGTACTATATGTGGCAGCTGTTCCTCTGCTGACTAGCATCATTCATAAGATCTTGCATCCGATGTTTTAATGCCTAGCATCATCAGCAAAATCATCGTCATTGTCATTGTCATCATCATCACTATCATCATCACCATCATCATCAGGGTTGGCTTAAGGGCATGGTTTCATATGGCACCAGTCTGAGCCAATAGTGAGAGTCATATTGAGAGTGACTCAAGATTCCAGAGCTTCCATACAGAGATCTTTCCATACAACATCATCTTAAAATTACAGAGTGTAAGCCACACGAAGCTGAGAGCAATAGGTAAAGTTACAGTCACCTGCTCTAACAGCAGGGAAAAAAAATAAACAACTCATACCAACAACAAAAAAAAGGCTGATTGCTATACTGCTATGTTGTCCAGTCGGGTTAGTCCATGTTATTCTGCCTTGGATTCTTCAATCATGCTTCATGCTTAACTTGGAAGGTGCCCTATAGATGATCTAAACACACTCAGATTAGTAATAAACCATCTGTTGAAGATGTTAAGTTAAAGGAGAACTTCGGTGTAAGATGAAAATTGGCATCATCATCATCATCATCATTGGCATCAACATCATACCGAGTTGGTATGTGTACTGAGGAGCAAAATTGATTTAGCCTGTTGCATTCAGAGGTTAACTATTTTTTATTGTTAGCCTTCTGGGACAAACGATAAAAAATAGTTAAACTCTGAATGCAACAGGCTAAATCAATTTTGCTCCTCAGTACACATACCAACTCGGTATGATGCTTTAACATGCCAATTTTCATTTTACACCGAAGTTCTCCTTTAACTGTAATCTGTTGAAAATCTGTTAATTACAGCATGTGATGAAGGTTAGGGTTAGGAGTTAGATTTGGTGAAGGCAATTTTAAGTTAACTAATGAAACTGTTGTTAAGAAGATGTTAAGTTACTGTAACTGTAACACTGTTTATAGCAATGTGTTGAAATGGTGTTGATAGCAATGTGTGGTAAAGGTTAGAGTTAGGAGCTGGGTTTGGTTAAGGTGTTGTTGAGTTTAAAACAAAAAAACAAGTTGAATTCAATACACTGTCTGAAGTTAAAATCAATACACCATCTGTAAAGTCTTTGTAGCTGAGCTACGCAAGAAAAGTGATATCTATTCTTCTTCATACGGTGTGCTGGTTCCTCAGGTACAGTACCTCTCCTAAGAGAGAAAGGCCTAGGAGATGATATCTGTGACTAACTTCACAGCCGGGATGTCTTCATGATGCAGTTATGGAAGATGTTCTGGATTTAGGAGCCTCATGTGTTAAAGAGGCATCCAAACACACGGCGCTCTCCCGGCCCCAGGCTCTCGTATTTTTCCATGCTGTTGAGCACATATACCTCAAACCACCTCAGACCATATGCATCAGTCAGTGTGTGTGTGTGTGTGCATGCTTACATATGTGTATTACTGTGTTTCTGTGTGTGTCGGTGTGTGAGAGAGAGAGCGAAAGAGAGAGAAAAAGAGAGAGAGACAGAGAAAGAGATAGAGAGAGAGAAAGAAAAAACAAGAGAGAGAGAGAGAGAAGATTGTTGTGGAACCCACATTTAAAAGACAGAATTAGCACCAAAAACAGACCAGAGGCTTTGGTACTGGCTGTTCTGTTGCTGGTGATGGTGATGATGGCAGTTTGGTGCGGTCCTCTCTCTCAGGTTGTGTATTTTTATAGAGCCTTACACACACACACTCTCTGTCTTTCTCTCTCTCTCTCTCTCTCTCTATGTCTGTCTCTCTCCATCCCTCTTTCTCTTCCTTTCTCCCTCTCTTTTTACTTGCCTCTCTCTCTCGCCCTCTCTCTCCCATTCTCCCTCTCTTTCTACCTGCCTCTCTCTTTCTCTCTCACTCTCTTTCTCTCTCCCTTGGTACTGTGGTTGGGGGACACATGGCCTGAGTTATCCAGTGCATTAGCAAAGGCTCCCGCGAGAGCCCAAGAAAGCAAGCCTTACGTGGAGGCTCTGTGTGGTCCGGTCCAGTTTTTTAATAGATATTTGTAGGAAAAGAGGGGGGGGGGGGTGGGAGTTCAGAGATTGGCCTTTGTTTTCATAAGCTATTTTAAGGTTTAGCCCTTTACAAAGAGAGAGAGGTGTTCTGCTGGTAATTTGTTATGAGTTTATCCAGGCTGCTCCGGTGGATCTGCAGATGACTGTTAGGGATGAGGGATGAGGTGGAGATGAATGATAGATACCAGTAGATGGATAGATGGAGGGAAGAGGAGAACAGAAAAAAAGAATGAAAAAGAAGAACAAGAAAAGCACATGTTTTACAGGAACTATCCATCCACCCTTTTACACCCCACATCATCTCTCTTTCTCTCTCTCTCAATATCTCTCTCTCTTTCTGTCTTTCTTTTCCTCTGTCTTTCTCTCTCTTTCTCTCATTCCTGAGCTGCGGTCATTCGTAAATGTCACCTGATGAAAGAGATGTCCAGCTCCATGTCCGTGTGAATGATGAGAGCGTTATAAGGCTGAGGGTGTGTGTGTTTGCATGTTCGTGTGTGTGTGTGTGTGTGTGTGTGTGTGTCTGGGGGCAGGTTGGGGGCTCAACTTGGACAGATGCACGTGCACGCCACCTGTTTGCCGTAGTCCACTGGCCCACCTGAACACACAACCCTGCCAACCGGCCCTGCATCCACCCCATCAGCACAAAAGCCCTCTGTCTGACCACAGCCTGGTCACACAGCCCCAGGGCTGCACATCAACCTGCCCATGCCGCCACAGTATGTCATAACAACTCTTCCTAACTCACTTGAAGAAATAAATACGATTCCTGTTATAGTAATAAGATCAGCCAAATAGTATTATTATAATAAGATCAGCCAAATAATAGAAGTAGAAGTCTTTTATCGTCACTATACGAATACAGCGAGATGTTGTTGATAGATGCACAGAGTACAAAACAGTAGATAAAAGCAGTTAGATAGAATAAAGATTATGAATATGCAATAGGCATGCAACTATAGATATATACTTCACTTGGGTAATGAAAATAAAATCCAGTCAGATCATTTATTCCACATTTTGAAATGCTCAAGGGCAGCAATTGATCACATTCAAGAGACAGAAAAAACACAAGTGCATCATTTATTTCCTTTCTCTCCTGCCATAAAGGCCCAATGCTTGGCTGTGTCTCCTCTGCTAAATCAGTGCCCTCCACGGCTCAGACTCCCTCGGACATGGCAGCAGCTGCCTGGCAAGGGCCTCCGCAACGCTGCCGAAGATTTATCAACTCTGACAGCACGGACGCCCTGTTCCAAAACTTTTACAAGGCAGCCTGACATACATTTTCCACACTAATGATAATGGATGGCATAACCTGTCTAGTTGAAAAAAAAAGGAGACAGACAGAATCTGATTTAACCATTCTGCAGAATTTCAGCATGACCATGAGATCACACATTACAGGGTGTTAAGGTCACACAGCTGAAGGATGCTGCACTAATCAGTAATTTCGTTGTAAATATGTTACATTAATGTCAGCGCCCTCTGTACAGCAAAACCAAAATGTCCTGGAAAGGTTTTTGTTACTTGTTACAGTTTTTTTCTTATACATCCACATGTATCTTAAGTTTTAGTAGTAGCATGCTAACATAACTTAAGTGCCTGGAAATACTACACCTGTCGATAGCCGTATAAGTTATGTGAACAGTTGCTTGTCGGATTGGATAAAAGCGAGTGCTACATGAATGAATGGAAACAAACATGAATTATAAGTGATTTTCACATGCTCGGTCACATAGGCGTAGGCCATTCCATTCCATAGTGCAGCGCCACTCGCTCTCACCCACCAAAAATGTATGCCTCACCCACTTGGTGGTGACAATATTGTCTGCTCCCCGAGACGCGCTTAGCGTTCGGCGTCTCCAGACATCGCTCGTGGGCCAAGGTGCGGATTCATAAAGACGGATAGCGCTGTGCCTTTGATAGCACTTGACTTTATGACGCGCTTCTAACTTCGGCACCCATTCAGCCAGATGCCTCCGTACCAGCTGTTGCGAGCCCATACATTCATATACGTCACGGACACGAAACGCATCAAAGTCCCACCGACAGATCACGAGACGCGTCTTTTTTAATTCATGTGCTGCCGTTTTTCATGTCCTCCTTGTCAATCCATTCATTCCTCCGTCATGTTTCATCTCAGTCGTTCAGGTTCTCTCTCTGACTCTACCCCTCCCTCTCTCTTTCTCTCTCTCTCTCTCTCTCTCTCTGTCTCTCACTCCATCTCTCAGTAGATGTGACTCCACTTAAGGATTAAAACAGGCAAGCCGATCGCATTACCTTTTATTTGGTCTGCTCCTATTTATCCAGTTAACTAAATGATACGCTTCAGAGAGAGAAGAATGTAAATTTTAAGAATGAGTAGAAGAGGAAAAGAAAAAGAGAGGTAGAGGGAGAGAGAGAAAGGGTTGATATGAAAAAAGGAGGAGGAAAGAATTGACTAGCATCCAAGTGTTTTAGCACCTGAGGCCTTGTGAGTGTAGTAAACGTCAGGAGCTTATTTATAGCGCTGGATATGGAGAATGCCCAATTCCCCACTCCGCAATAACACACGTGCATCTGCTAACCGCATCAGACCTCCCCTCCCCTCCCCTCCCCTCCCAGCAGCTACTTCACCAGACTCTACCTTCGGCTACTTTCTCTCTCTCTCTCTCTCTCTCTCTCTCTCTTCATCTCTCTCACACACTCTATCTCTCTCTCTCTCTCTCTCTCTCTCTCTCTTTCGCTCACATACACATACACGCACTTACACACACACTCTCACACACACTCTGTCTATCTCTCTTTCCCTCTCTCACACACACTCTATCTCTCTCTCCCTCTCTCTCACACACTCTATTTCTCTCTCACTCACTGCCTCTCACTCACTCTGTCTCTCTCTCTCCCTCTCTCTCTTGCTCTCTCCCACTCTCTCTCTGTCTGTCTCTTTCTCTGTGTGCTCTCTCTCTTTCTCTCTCTCTTGCTCTCCCTCACTCCCTTTCTTATTCTGTGTCTTTATGACTGTCTCTCTGCTTCTTTCTGTCTTTGCCTTTCTCCCATTCTATGTTTCACTCCCTTAGAGTTTCTCAGTCTGTGTTTCAGTGGGCACTGCCCTTCATTCATCCGTCTCCCTCTTTTTCATTTACTGTCTTTGACTTGGCTGATTTTTGTGTTCTTCTCTCTTTATCAGTCTATTTAGTCAAAGGAGCTAAGTTGTAAGCAGCTGAACCTTTCAGAGTGTGAACTAAAAGAGACCTTTGGATGAAAGGTGAAACATCTTCAAGCTCTAAAACGAAGTCCAGTTACTTCCAGCTTAGCTCCTCTGACTACCATGACCTGGATGAGTGAGAACCTTCACAGACATCTTAGTCTATTTAGTGCTCCCTGTTGTTTACTCCCTACGTGATTCTCTCCTCCTTGCCTCTCTGCCATTTCCAGCTTTATTTATGGGGCCTGTGTCTGTGTCTCTCCCGATACACTTCTATCTTACTCACCCCATCTTAGCCTCTCTGCAAATCATCGACACAAATCCCCTGCTTATGCCCCTCTATGTCTGTCAGTCTGTATCTCATTCTCCATCTTCCTCTCTGTCTTTGTCTCTCTCTCTCTCTCTCTCTCTCTCTCTCTCTCTCTCTCTCTCTCTCTCTCTCTATCTCTCTCTTCATCTCTCTCACACACTCTATCTCTCACACACTCTATCTCTCTCTCTCTCTCTCTCTTTCGCTCACATACACATACACGCACTTACACACACACTCTCACACACACTCTGTCTATCTCTCTTTCCCTCTCTCACACACACTCTATCTCTCTCTCCCTCTCTCTCACACACTCTATTTCTCTCTCACTCACTGCCTCTCACTCACTCTGTCTCTCTCTCTCCCTCTCTCTCTTGCTCTCTCCCACTCTCTCTCTGTCTGTCTCTTTCTCTGTGTGCTCTCTCTCTTTCTCTCTCTCTTGCTCTCCCTCACTCCCTTTCTTATTCTGTGTCTTTATGACTGTCTCTCTGCTTCTTTCTGTCTTTGCCTTTCTCCCATTCTATGTTTCACTCCCTTTGTGTTTCTCAGTCTGTGTTTCAGTGGGCACTGCCCTTCATTCATCCGTCTCCCTCTTTTTCATTTACTGTCTTTGACTTGGCTGATTTTTGTGTTCTTCTCTCTTTATCAGTCTATTTAGTCAAAGGAGCTAAGTTGTAAGCAGCTGAACCTTTCAGAGTGTGAACTAAAAGAGACCTTTGGATGAAAGGTGAAACATCTTCAAGCTCTAAAACGAAGTCCAGTTACTTCCAGCTTAGCTCCTCTGACTACCATGACCTGGATGAGTGAGAACCTTCACAGACATCTTAGTCTATTTAGTGCTCCCTGTAGTTTAGTCCCTACGTGATTCTCTCCTCCTTGCCTCTCTGCCATTTCCAGCTTTATTTATGGGGCCTGTGTCTGTGTCTCTCCTGATACACTTCTATCTTACTCACCCCATCTTAGCCTCTCTGCAAATCATCGACACAAATCCCCTGCTTATGCCCCTCTATGTCTGTCAGTCTGTATCTCATTCTCCATCTTCCTCTCTGTCTTTGTCTCTCTCTCTCTCTCTCTCTCTCTCTCTCTCACTGTCTCTCTCTCTCTTTTACTGTCTCTCTCTCTCTCTCTCTGTCTTTCTCTCTCTAACTGTCTCTCTCTCTCTCTCTCTGTCTCTCTCTCTCTCTCACTGTCTCTCTCTCTCTCTCACTGTCTCTCTGTCTTTCTCTCTCACTGTCTATCTCTCTCTCTCTCTCTCTCTGTCTTTCTCTCTCTCTCACTGTCTCTCTCTCTCTCTCTCTCTCTCTCTCTCTCTCTCTGTGTCTTTCTCTCTCTCTCACTGTCTCTCTCTCTCTCTCTCTCTCTCTCTCTCTCTCTCTCTCTCTCTCAGACACATACACCACACATATACACACACACACACAGGAGTATGCATACACATGGGTTACACACACATATGTTACACACACACACACATACACACACACAAACCCATAACAGGAGGCAAAGACAAAAAATAGCCGGGTATAGAGTGAAGAGTGCCAACACTCCCACACATAAACACACACACAGACACACACACACACACACACACACACACACACACACACACACACACACACACACACACACACACACACACACACACACACACTACATCACACTTTCTACTAACTTGCACTGTAAGCTGCTCCGTAATCCACACCGGGCCAACTGTATCCCCGCATAGCCTTGCGTGAGCACAGCACTATATTTAACCTGCACTCACCTTTGAAGAGGGGGCCTACACCACTTTATCACACACATGCACTCCCCCATAGAATATGCTATGTACTGTACTATATGAATAGCTGTAGGAGGGGTTGTCTGTGGTACACATACACACACACAGATACACATACATACACA
>CM050213.1:23702500-23707500 GCA_027475355.1 Coilia nasus | reverse complement strand
GTTGGATACTGGCACACTAGCACCCAGCAACAGCGCAGCCTGTTTTCCATATGGCACGTCATATCAATGCAAACACACACATCTCAGAAGAACTAAGAAGAATAAAGAATCTGGAAGTTTTAAAAGTGTTATTGCATTGTTACTAACACAGCTATTACATGACATCACATTGCTATTCATGACACACACTAGACAGCAGCCTAGCTCAGGAAAAATAACAAACACAATTTTGTTTGACTTTTTTCAGGTCCAAACTTTGAAGACTTTAGCCCCCCATTAACAAATGCCAAAATATCTCAGGATTATGAGGTTCCAGTTAAAGTTTTTCTACATCTGTACTTTTGTACCAAGAAAGTCTGGAACTTTTTATACAAATGTATCATCTTTAAATTACCTGTATTTTCATTAGTTTACCCTGAATGATATTTGTAATAACCTCTTACATATTAATATATTATTAAACTTATTGGCATAATTTTTATTTAATCATTATTCATTTGTAGGGTATCTGAGCACCTGTGTGTTGCATTTGTAAACGTACCTGTTAGTGGCATGTGCCCAGAGTAGAGAATGTATCTCTGTGGAATGTGTGTGTGTGTGTGTGTGTGTGTGTGTGTGTGTGTGTGTGTGTGTGTGTGTGTGTGTGTGTTGCTGACGTTAGAAGATGTCGTCATGCTGGATAGCTCGAGTTTGGCTCCTGGCCGTGAGATTAAGTTTGAACTTTAGAGAAAGCTTAGCGTGCTTATGTTGACTGCTCCTCTGACACCAACAAACGTGAAGGACATGATAAAGAGATGATGGTGGGTGCGTGCTGTATTTATATTTGTGTACATGGCAGATTGTCACAGATGGACTTTGGATCACTCTTCTAAGGACTTGGCAGACAAATGTAATATTTCCTAAGTACTGGGGAAAAAAAACACATACACACAAGCACCTACGCACACATGCACAAGCACACAAACATAACGGTATGCACATAAACTTACCTGATATCTACAGTAATTGCACTGATATTTCCCTGATGAGGAGGAAGAGGGAACATCAGTGATACTTCTACAAATGCTAATATGGACACCGACAGGGGCGTCGCCAGACATATTTTACTGGGGCACATGCCCCAGTATTGGTCTGTAGTGCCCCAGTACAACTTTCACCAGTAAAAAAAAATCACTTTAGACTTTTAGGTCTACTTAGCATAATCTACAGAATGCGCACACAGCTACTCAATATGGCAACTACTCATTGCTACTTTATTCACTCCATACATAATGCACACGGCTACTTTATATGGCAATTTACTCACGCGACTTTGGCTGTGACTTCACGTCTAACAACGGTGTCTGAGCGCTATTTCTTTCCACCTGCCTTACGTACCGGGTAAATTGCCCATCATTGTTCTTTGTTTTCACCTCATGTGTCGCCATTTCCATGTGGATTTAAATGTTACAACTTTACTTTTTACGTTTAATGTATGAGGCAGCTGTCATGCAAGCTAGTTCTGGCTGTAAATTGAAGTAGCCTACTGGAGACGTTAGCTGCTGTCTTTTAGCTAACTGGCATATGCCTATTACCATTGTTGATTTATGTAACGGTAAGCCTAGCACTGTGAGCTCCCACACTCGGTTTCTGGAGATCTTACATCTACGATGTTTGATGAGCATATCAACATAATCTGATATGATTGTTTAGTTTGAAGTACTATTTATTTTATGATATACTTATTTTTTATGATAAATAAGTGCTAAAAATGTTTTTGCTTTGCGCATTGATTATCTGTGCCCCAGTTGTGCCCCAGTACAGTAATAGGACTAGTGACGCCCATGGACACCGATCTTTTCCATTGAAATCCTTCATTGAGAAAAAATTACTTTAACAAGTTCACATAGCAAAAATCCACCTTAAAGGAGAATTCCAGCATAAAAAAGAAATCTGGATATGGTAAAACATGATATTGAGTTGGTACATGTACATTTGCTGAGGAGCAAACCTACACTAGCCATTGCAATCGGAGACTTTGACAGAGAATTTGAGGTACATATTCCAAAGTTCATTTTACACCAGAATTTTACTTTAAGACCCCCAGGAGTCTCTTAGAATGTTCCAGTTTAAAATGGATCATTGACTAAATGATCCTAAACTCTAGGTGTGTGTGTGTGTGTGTGTGTGTGTGTGTGTGTGTGTGTGTGTGTGTGTGTGTGTGGAGGCAGAGTGTAGAGTCTTTAGCTAACTGTGTCTGCTGGGCAAAAGCGAGTGATTTTTGGATGCAGGCCTGAGGCATGGGCTATATAGTGTAATAAGGATTCATCAGCCGTTACCTTCTCAGCGGTGAGCACCCTAATGACCTGGAGACACACACACACACACACACACACACACACACACACACACACACACACACACACACACACACACACACACGCACACACTCGCACATAGACACTGGAACATAGACACACTCGCACACATTTATACACTTGCACTTGCACACACACACACACACATTTATACACACACATACACACACATTTAAACACAATCTCTGTCTCACACACACAGACACACGCACACATTGAGAGAAAGAGACTGGGGCAGAGAGACATTCATCAGTGGTGATAAAGAAAAGGGGGGGATTACTGTAAGAGTGAGAGAATGTCAAGTCTTTCCATGCACTAAGAGCATTCTATATTTTGTGTACATACCTTGTGTGTGTGTGTGTCTGTGTGTGTGTGTGTGTGTGTGTGTGTGTGTGTGTGTGTGTGTGTGTGTGTGTGTGTGTGTGTGTGTGTGTGTGTGTGCTTAAAGTGTGTATAACTGCATCTGCCCAAGTATGAATGCTGTCTTACTCTCTTAGCCAGTAAACACAGGTCCATACTGCATTGCCACAAGGAACTCCATGGCCCCCTGGGCAGTAGCACTTAAACACACACTGACACACTCACACACACACAGACACACACACACACACACACAAAAACACACACACACACACACACACACACACAGACATGCACACATACATGTACAGTAGCTCTTAACCAGTGAGGGGTGAGAGTGTGTGATGAGGATGGGACTGCTGGATGCTCTCTCCATGACGTCTGTAATGATCATCCACCATGCTGTTCCCTGATCCTGCTCTAATTCAGCACCTAGGGTGTGGCCTTCACACACACACACACACACACTCATTCACTCACACACACACACACACACACACGTATAAACACACACTCGCACATACACAAAATACAACAACACAACCTAGAGACACAACCATTTATTGACACATGTTCACAAACTCACTCGTATATTGACACATGCACAGGCTCTCACAACACACACACACACACACACACACACACACACACACGCATACACACACAGAGGTACATACTGGGCTGTAGATAAATATACAGACTGAAAAATGTGCCGACATACTTTTTTTCTGTGACTCGCTCAGACAGACACAGACGGAATGTCACACAGACACATACACACACACACAATCTGAAAAGGAATGCATAGACGTGTCAACAACCAATATGTCAATACTTTGAATTAGAGATACAAACATTAATGGAGTCATTTTACACATACGCACATGCACAAAGAGAGAATACAGACAGGCCAGCAGACACACACACACACACACACACACACACACACACAACACACACACACACACACACACACACACACACACACACACACTGACGACCACAAGCTGAACACTGTCCCCTGATTCCACTATAAGTTAGTGTAAGGGATGTGATCCGCGATCCGTGATGCGCGAACACACACACACACACACACACACACATACACACACACACACACGGTAATAGATGCGTACATATATGTGTGGTAGCCAGGCGCCCAGATACACTGGAGTGAGGGTGTGTGTTGCAGCAAATGGAAAAAAACAGGGGGAATGCCACTGATCAGCAGAAAGCCACAAGACTTAATGTCCCACTTTTTTACAGCAGGGTGGGGGTGAGATGAGGGGGGTGGAGGGGTATCTGAGCTATTCTACAACCCACTCCAGACACCCCCTGCCACCCTCCACCCACCCAACATCACCACCACCACCACTACCACAGGTGTCAGGGGGGTTGTGGGGTAGTCGGGAGTGGGTTGGGGTGCTCCGGGGTAACATGGTGCAGCCATGTGATTGGTGTGGCATGCCATGGGTGTGTGTGTGTGTGTGTGTGTGTGTGTGTGTGTGTGTAAGGGGGGGGGGATCTGTGAACAGGGTTGACGGCCTTCAGACAGTGTAGGAATAACAGTGTTAACAACCTCCACATGCATGGCAGCACCGCAACTCAGAAACCACCAGCCCTGCCACAACACCACAAACACTAGGAATGCAGGCTCACACACATGCCTGGGCAAACCGCACACACTCACACATACACACACATACACACACAAACACACACACACACACACACACACACACACAAACACACACACACACACACACACACACACACACACACACACACACACACACACACACACACACACACACACACACACACACACACACACATGCGTAGCACACACCCACATGCGTAGCACACACCAACACATATAGTTGTCTGCACACTCTAAGGGTGCAGGCACTTCATATATAGAATCCAAGCACACACACACACACACACACACACACATAAACCTACACACACTTGCACAACTAAATGTGCAAAGGCAAAGATACTCACACACCGTGGCCTTTAAAATATATTAATGTGTGGTGCTAATATAACCCATCTGTCAGGTGTTGGTGTAATCTTAGTATCTTGAAGGTGAATTGTAATTGTTTGCCTTTAGTTGTTTGCTACTTAAGTTCATCAAAAATTTAAATAAGGAAGATGGGTGTTGTGTGCAGTCACCTTTGTTGCACTGTTATTACCATATTATTACTACTCTCAATAGCTGCGCTTTAAAAAATTAACATATCATCATTTTGAGACTTGTCGTCCAAGTTGTGTAGTTTA
>CM050213.1:23667500-23697500 GCA_027475355.1 Coilia nasus | reverse complement strand
GCCACTAGGGGGTAGTTTTGAGTCTCAGGCTAAAAATGCATCCGTCTGGTTTGTCATGGCCCCTTTAGGTGTGCTTTACTTATGAATACAGGGCTATACCCATTGGAGGCCGAGACACACACCCACACACCCACACACACACACACACACACACACACACACACACACACATTTATAGGAATGTCAGAGAGGTACAGGGCGTTGTGAGACAAAAGAGGGGAGCGGCAGCTGGTCAGTTTGGCTACCGTAGCAGGACCAGTAGCGGGCCAGGGGAGAGGTCAGCACTCCACACTTCCATACATGCAGGGGTTGGAATTTGTATTTGGGTAGTGTGACACCCCCCCCCCCCCTCTTTCTTTTAATCTATCTATCTATCTATCTATCTATCTATCTGTCTGTCTGTCTGTCTGTCTGTCTGTCTGTCTGTCTGTCTGTCTGTCTGTCTATACACTCTGTCCTCCCTCTATAGCTGTCTCTCTCCCAACCCCTTACTCTCTCTCTCTACTAGTATCCTACTGCAGGCCCTTCAGAGGAGACCCATAAGAAGCCAATGGGATTTAGCCTCCAGGAACTCCAGCACAGGACGTTTTGGGGGGTGGAGGCTTGTGGGACCCAAAGCACAGCACAGAAGGACAGAGAAAGAAAAAGAGAGAAAGAAAGAGAGAAAGAGAGAGAGAGAGAGAGAGAGGGTGGGCTGCACCTGTTGTGGGCCCTGTGAGAGGAGCCCAGAGCCCTGCAAGGTCGGCCCTCGTCCCAGCGGGGGCCCCCTCGGCCTGCATGGATCTCCGGCGCAAATCCACAGGGATCGCACGACACCTGTCAATCATCGCCGCCACAGCAAACATCTCTACACACCCCACACACTCACTTCCTCCCTTTGATTTCAGAAATCTATAGGAACAAAAACTCAGAAATAGTACAGAAATTTAAACATCTGTTAGCATCATAAATCCAACTTGTGTGTACAGAGAGGACAGACATAATGACAGAAAAAGAGGAGAGAAAGAGAGAAGTATAGATGGATATATAGTGAGAGTTAGAGAGAGAGAGAGAGAGAGAGGTAGAAAGAGAGAGAGAGCCAGAAAGAGAGACAGAGAGAAAGAGAGAGAGAGAAAAAAAGAGAGAGAGAGAGAGAAAGTTAGAAAGAGAGAGAGGGATGAGATGGGATACATTTGTGCCCCCGGTTCGTAATCCTCTTTCCATGGCTCCCCCGTCTGCAGTGACATTCTCCCAGGCCCACAAGCCCGTAACAAGATAATGATCTTGCGCTATCATGCCGACATCGAGGAAACATTTTGCACGCTGGCACATAGCACTATTTCCGAGGGGAACATTAGGCAAGGAACAGAGTGGTCCCTAACACACACACACACACAGACACACACACAGATATCCTGCTTACGGTCGCACCATCTACTTCTGGTAGGGCTCCATGGTTATGTGACCACCCCATATGCACACATACGCATACACGCACACACGCACGCGCACACACACACACACACACACATACACACACACACAAACAGACAACCTTCACCCTCTTCATCATGAGAGAGAGACAGACAGGGAAAGTGAGAAAGAGAGAGAGAGAGAGAGAGAGAGAGACAGACAAAGACAGAGAGAGAAAGACAGATGGAACATTAAATTTGAGAACGAAGCCAGCCACACGGATTTTTTGACGCTCAGCTCAACTGGACATGCGCTGGTGCCATCGCCCGCCTGCGAAGGAGCCAGCTTGTCCCTCAGCACTGCGGCACTGTGGTGTGGCTTTGCCAGTGCAATTACCACGTAGTAGCGTGGCCATTTATGGGGATTTACACTTTGGGCTGGCTCGGGCTAATACCACCGTAGGAATGCACTTCTCAGAGCACAAGGGCCGCAGCCAGTGTCACACCCGTGTAGAACAAAACCGCAAACCCCTGACACGACCCTTGCCATCTCCTCAAGGATCTACAATTAAGCTCGGCTGGGCGCAAGTATATAGGAATCGGGATGACACAAGATGGTGGTGGGGTCTATTTAACTCAGTTTTAAGAATAGCCCTGTGATGTATTCTGAGTTAATGATATCTGTCTGTCCCACAGACAGTTGCATTTCCAGTAAACTTATTCACATCATTTATATTCAGTAATTCGGCTAAAAAAGAAGCACATCTACAGCCAGTTTAGATCGAAAATTACAATAACCCTGCACATTTCAAATGTTTCTAAATGAGGATTATCTATTTGAAAAACTAAAGTGGGAAAGACCAATATCATTCAGTCAGAGTACATCACAGGCTATTCTTGACACAGACTCAAATAGACCCAGCGCACTGTGTGCATTACTGTTGTACTCAAAAACAAGCAGACAAACAGCACCCAGTCTCATTGTGATTACACGGCATACCACAGCAGTGTACACAACCAAACTGACTCTGCATTTAACCCATCACACACCTGAGTAGAGGGGTAGCCATGACACTGGCAACCAGTGTGTGGGGTACGGTACCATGCTCAGGGTACACACAACACACTTACAAGCTTATAAGAAATGACAAATGCCACAATTTGCCGACCTTTTACCATATTTACACATTGCACAATAGCCTACTGCTACTCAGAGAAAGGCATACACATTGTGTAGACATCTGATGTTAAAACTTACATTTGCAAGGTGATATGCACCATTTGTATATGTGAAAAAACAGATGGTGGTTCTTCTCTTGTATTAAAAAAGCCAAGATGGCAACTACGGAGTAAGTAACGGTATTCTGCATTGTGCACTCAAATGTTTTGACCAGTTTGAGTGCATAACTCAGGTTTTTACAAGGCACTGCATGATGCCGTAATTGTCAGTGTGCACTCAAATTAGCTGTTGCAGATGCAGATGCACGCAATCTGAAACAGACTGCCTGCATCCTTGTGTTCTGTGTACGCCCAAAAACGGCAGACGGATGAATAATGACGCTAAATTAAGAGAGGACTGTGGTCATCTTTTTTTTCACATGTTTTTCTTTATCTTTATCTCATCTTTTTCAAAGGCATTTTCTCCGAGTGTAAAACTGCATTCCCAAATAAATATGACTCATGTCTGCTCCAAACCAAGCACTAGGAGATCAACATGGTAGACCTTATGTGGTTTGGTCTATAGAGGGAGGTCTGTGTGTCCAGGTGCCTAAGACCTGCCCCCCCTCCCACCCAAGGCAACCACCCAACCCCCCCAACCCCCTACCCCCACAGGCTAAGCACCCGAATGATATGATATGGTTTAAGAAGGGCCGAGGTGTCCCAGACGACCAAAAGGTCCCATCTTCTTGAGACCCCCATTAGCCCTCTCTGATCCAAGTGATGTCATCAGGGATACGGGTAGAAATGGGGAGGGGGGAGGGGGAGGGGGGGGGCTGGTTTAAGATGGGATAAGGCTAGAGGAAAGGACACTAGGACGAGGGAATTTTGTTTTTCCACTGAAGGAGGGAGTTATGAGGATTTACTGAAATGGGAGCAGCGATGGCGGGATCTTAAGACCTCCCAATCTCCCCACACTCCTTTTCTCTTTCTCTCTCTCTCTTTTCTTTCTCTCTCTCTCTGTCTCTCTTTTTTCACTCTCTCCACTCATTCTGTCTCACTCTTCCCCTTTCTGTCTTTTCTCTCTCTCTCTCTCTCTGTCTCTCTTTTTTCACTCTCTCCACTCATTCTGTCTCACTCTTCCCCTTTCTCTCTTTTCTCTCTCTCTCTCTCTCTCTCTCTCTCTCTCTCTCTCTCTCTCTCTCTCTCTCTCTCTCTCTCTCTCTCTCTCTCTCTATGTCTCCCAGCCTTTCGGTCCAGTGAGCTGCAGCTGTCCCGTTTCCCCCTAATTCTTCTCTGTCAGATTTGGGCCTATAATTAGCAGAAAGGACCTGGGTGACTGGGTACAAATGTGAGCTTGTGCCCGAGCAGCCCAGAACTAATGGCCCAGATCCTGCCCTCCACATTTCTCTCTCTCTCTCTCTCTCTCTCTCTCTCTCTCTCTCTCTCTCTCTCTCTCTCTCTTTATCCATCATTCATTCTCTCCCTCCCTCTGTCTCACTCTCTTTATCTATTCCCTATGTTTTTCTCTTTATTGCTCTCTCTCTCTCTCTCTCTCTCTCTCTCTCTCTCTCTCTCTCTCTCTCTCTCTCTCTCTTCCTGACTGCATGCATCCAAAGTGACAGGTCCACATGTGTGGTTAAGGACCCAAAGTAGCTGGGATGCACTGCTGTCCCTACTTGAAGGGGAAACCCCGCTGTGTTTCCTATACACACACATAGACAGACAGACACACACACAGACACACACAGGCGCGCACACACACAGACAGACACACACACAGACACACACAGGCGCGCACACACACAGACAGACACACACACACAGACACACACAGGCGCGCACACACAAATCAGCAGTAACCACTGCCTCCTGCCAACCCTCCGCCGCCCCACCTCCTCCCCTTCCACACCACAGCCACCATTCCCAGCATTCCCAGCATGGCACAGACCCACCTGCTCCTCTGTTCTCTCTCTCTCTCTCTCTCTCTCTCTCTCTCTCTCTCTCTCTCTCTCTCTCTCCCTCTCGCTCTCTCTCTCTCTCTCTTTCTCATCCTGTCTTTGTCTCTCTCTGGATCCCTCTCTTTTTCTGTCTTTCAAAATCTATCTCACCCTTTGCCCCTGTCTGTCTTTGTCTACTTCTCCTTGTGCCTTCTGAATCTTTGAGAGAGAGAGAGAGCGAGAGAGAGAGAGAGAGAGAAAGAAAGAAAGATAGAGGGCATGTAAACCAAGACTACATTACTGCCTTTTTCCTCACAGACCACTATAGTCCTCTGTGTCCTGTATATGTAGCCCCTGAGACAAGGTCACGTACGATAGGTCAGAACTTCCCTCCGCCATGTTCCCAGCGACGTGATTGGATGACCCTGAGGGCCTGAGAGCCTCTCTCGTCCAAAGCCCCCCTAGTCCTCAAGCAGATCTAGCCACCTGTTATTATTCTAGATGGGAGATGGCCTAGAGAGAGCCACCCCAGCGTAAACACAACACCTGACGTCATCGCGACATTTCTCCCCCATCTCCTCACCCCTCCACCCAATCTGAACCTCCCGCCACTTCTTATACCCTGCCATTATTACCCCCCCCCCCCCCCCCCCCCCACACACACACACACACACACATACACACACACACACACCAAATCATTCTCCTCATATATCAGCATGGTGTCTTTATACACACAGAAAGCATCTGATGGTTAAAGTCTTTGATGCTTGTTTGTCTGCATATTTGTAGCTGTTTTCTAGTAAATAAAGCAATTTTCTTTCTATGGTCATCTGTGGCAAAGCTGTTTTATTCTCCTGCTTACCTCTTCTGTTCAAGACTGAGAAAAAATGACCGTAATGTTCAGGAATTGGTTTTATTATCCCATGATGGAAGAAATTATTTAACTCTAATCCCAGCCTGTGCACAAGTCCACATTTAGACCAAAAAATCAATAAAATAAATAACGAATGAAGTTGAACAAACACAGCATCCAACTTTTTTATTTCTCTTTTACAATCCTCACGGCTTTTTAACACAGCCAAGCGCCGTTAATCCAGTCGTGACCTAATGTTATGAAAAGTGTTTAATTTAATGGTGGCTCTCCTTCATAAATGTAATTTATTAACCTTTCGAAAGAGAAATGTGTGTTTCATGGGGTCATGTCTTCACCCTTGGATGGCCCAATTAACCAAACACCCTTAAACCAATGAAGCAGAAATAAATGGAAAGCCAATATACACATTTAAATACACATGTCATACACAGCATGAAGACAAGGGGGCAATATGGAATAGCAACCAGCTGAAATCCTAGCAAAACTATTTCCACTTTTAATAGCGAAGCCTAAGTCGGCGTGCAAAATCTGACAAATGTGGCGGGCATTTCGCGGGCATTTCGCAAGCAGTAATATTTCCGTCGAAACACGATATTTATCCCTGGGTAAACCGTGTCGTTGAAGACATTACAAAGACAACCCCCACGAACCACCACCACCACCATCACCACAACCCCCCCTCACCCCTTCGTTCTCACACTTCATTGTGGGTCTTACAGAGGGGGTTAGACTGGCTTTTGTCCGTTCCGCTGGCTTTGGGTGCTTTAGTGTGTTTTCCTGGCATTTCCAGGCCCAGGCTAGCCAGCCGACCCACTCCACTCTGCTATGCTCCGCTCGGTTTCTCACTGTCCACCACAGCAGATGCCGTTATGCACCATGACGTGCTATGTGTGCCCCAAGCGCCGCTCCCTTGGCCTGCCTCACTAATAATCGTTTCCCCCCTAGCAAGGCTTTTTTTTGGGGGGGATGGGGGGGTGGAACTCGCCATGGTGGACCTGGAGCATGGAAACACGATTTGGGGAGGAGGATTGAGTGTTCGTGACCAGCGCTAGCCTGCTTGTTTTCGGGCTGAGTGCGGATCCGCTGTACACTCGTTTCTTCTGTATGTGTGCCCCTTCAGTATGTGTGTGTGCGTGTTTGTTCTCTTTTTTTTTTTTGGGGGGGGGGGGGGGGGGGGGTGTTTAGTTGGGGGGGTTAGTGGTGTTGTGCATAACTGTGGTGTTTTGAGGGGCCGATATAGGGCATGCGTTTTAATTCATGCTGCTATATTTAGAGAGGAACGACTGTAAACAGATAAAGGCCGCTCACTTTTCATGACGGCAATATCACACCACCGATAGAAAAGAAATAAATGAAGAGAGCAATGTTGGATGGAGGGAGAGAGAGAGAGAGAGAGAAAGACAGATAGAGGGACAGGGAGAGAGAGAGTGGGAGAGAGGGATAGAGGGAAAGAGAGAATACTTAAGTCGGCCACACTTTGACTGACAAGTTCATGTGGGGAGACCTTTACCTTAGCAACATAACTTTGGTTGCTAGGATAACAGGCGCAGATGGATGGGGTGGCTGACCGCCCGCTTTGGTGGGGTTGGGGGGTCCGAAATCACGAGGGGTGGAGGAGGAGCTCGCCTCACATCCCCACCCAACCCACACCCCCTACCTCTCCCCCACCCCAACACTCCCCGTTAGCCCGGCGAAATGACTTGGCACAGGGAAAATGTATTAGATTCGGGGGACAAATAATTAACTGACGTCAGCTGGCGGGGAAGGGGAAAGGTTGCGCTACAAATATAGCCCCCAGAGGTGTTTTTTTTTTCCCTCTCTCTCTGTCTCTCTCTTTCTCTCTGTCCCCCTGCCCAGTAAATCGTGCAGGCGGCACAGGCCAGCGGTGTCGAGATTGACAGAATGCACAGGGGGTGCGGGACGCTCCACAGCACCAGGCCTGATTAATGTGAGCACAGGGGTCTTTCAAGTCGACTCCGAAATAGAACATCAAGCAGATGGCCTTGGAAACCTGCAAATCATCCCTCTGTTCAGTGTGACTTCTGTGTGACATTAACATGCTTTTTTGTGTGTCGCACCCGTGTGTGTGTGTGTGTGCACGTCTGTGTTTGTGTGTGCACATTTGTTTGTGTGTGTGATGGTGTGTGGGAAGTTCTGTCTGTGTGTGTGTGTGTATATTGTGTGTGTGGTTGTGTATTTGAGGTTCTGTGTGAAAGACTAAGAAGCATATTAAAAATGCATAGGCCCAATTGTGAAATCAATCGTATTTGAAACCGAGTGACTCTCGTGAATGTGTCACGTTGGTCATACTTTGGAAGAATGTACTTTGCACACCTGTCACCATGTCAGAGGTCACCATCTTCCTCATCTGTATCATTCAGAACATGACAACATGTCTTCCAAAGAGAATAACACACACACACACACGCACGCACGCACACACACACACACACACACACACACACACACACACACACACACACACACACACACACACACACACACACACCTATATACCTAACACACTGTTACCAGAATAAACAACAACAAACAAGTGTGTAAAAAGTAGTTTTATGTTGATATATTTGCATCATGAGTCAATTTACACTTAGATGATTTGTTTGCATGAGTATGTAGGCCCTACAGTAACAGTATGAGTGTTCAGTACTGTAATCAAGATGGATAATTTAAGAGAGCCGATAGAGGGTCAGTATGGCCACCTTACAACAGCAAAGCCAGTCTATTATATAATCATAATCAGAAAAATAAGGAGTGTGTTTATTGGCAGGTCTGTACAACCAAAAGACGTTGTCTTAGTGTTGTGATGCGACACAGGTGAATAACAGGTAACACCTGTAATTTTACAGGTCATTTTACAGTGTCTAAATCTATCTGTAACAACATGTAAAAACAATTTAAATATAGCAACACGTAATACTTTTACATTACATTACATTATTACATTACATTACACTTAGCAGACGCTTTTATCCAAAGCGACTTACAAAAGGAGGACATAATAGCTAACAGATGTGTAGAGAACATCAAAGGTACCTATGTAAAGAGATGGTTAGTAGAAATGAGTTTTGTTAGGAAGGAAAGCAGTCTCGGAAGAGAAGGGTAATACTTTGTACCTATACTGTATGTACACTAACCCTAATTATAAACCTTACCCAAACTCTATGGTACGGTGTAGGCACAGAATGTTACATAATGTTACAAACTTTGTTACGCTGTACTTTTTACATTACATTACATTACACTTAGCAGATGCTTTTGTCCAAAGCGACTTACAAAAGAAGGACACAACAAGCTAACAGAAGTGCAAAGGAACACAGTTAACAAAGGTATAGAAAAGTTTGCAGTCTAGGATGGTACACACAAGGAGTGTACTTCATGATGTAGATACAATGTAAAAGGGATCATAAAATACGATTTCATTTTCAAAAAATAAAATAAGAAAGTACAGAGCGTCAGCTGTACGGAATCAGTTCTGGCACACTTGTTTCACACACTACACACAGTTCCATGGCCTAGCCAGCTGTGACTGTGGCCTGAACTGAGAGTAAGGAAGTGTAGCGAGAGGCTCATGTTAAAAAAAAGAAAAGAGAGAGAGAGAGAGAGAGAGAGAGAGAATAGGGATTGGGCCTATGACACTAGCCCCTGTGGGGAAAAAATTGGCGGCGAAAACAGCATTTAACAGATCTGCAGGTTTAAGTCCTTCCAATGCCATAAAATTAACACCTTTCTGGAAAGACAGCGATGTGGCTGGATAGGGACCAGTGTGCGAACGAGCGACGGAGGTTGGGGGTGGAGGTTTTGGCAGCTGCGGAGAGCGATGGTCAGCAACAGAGCCGATAATATTTCTGCTTTTATTGACCTGTCAGTCCTTATCAGAGACTTTCTCTAAACGCAGCCCCTGCCTTTCAGCAGCAGCACCTCCACCACCACCACCCCCCCCCCAGCATCACTACCCCCCTCCAGCAAGGGCTGCCCCAATAGCACCATCCCTGGGGAGTGGGGGGGATCAGCATAGCTGGGGTCAGTGGAGCAGTTAGGAGCTTATGGCCCCCCTGGGGTAAGAGAATGTATGTTTACATGGTGCATTGTGGGGGTTGTGTGGTTACATGGGGGTGTTTGTTTATTTACACCTGATCCTGGCACGTCAGACAGACTCTGAGACAGACGTCTGCATTTCTTTTTGTATGTGACATAACATGCTACACACATACAGTAACTTTTTCGTGCGCTAATAAAACTTGCTTATGAATCTAGCACAATAGTGAAAAACTTGAAAATGCATAAAATGTTATTTAAACCCTCTTGTGAATGCCTATACATACATACAAACACACACACACTCACACACAAAAACCTACAACGCCACCCCCACACACAACTCCCCACACACACACACACACAGTCTCTAACAGTCCGCATTCACAAATGGGGGTTACGCTCTGTAAACAAGTTACAAATCCTGACAACTTTGCACACAAAGTTGCGCTCAATTTGAGCCTCCAAAGTAAACGGCAGTGGGCGAGCCAAGCCGCGGCTCCTCACAAAGGCCCTGTGTAGTTATCACCTAAAGTGTGAACTGAGGGCTCTCCAACGCGCTTTATAAACAGCATGGCCAAGCGCCGCCAAGCCAAACAAGCGCAATTCCGCCCATTTCGCTTTTAGCGAGATACAATCTCTGGCAGCAGATATCGCCAAGTGTATCTTTGACCGTTTGGCTGTTGAGGGATTGGTGTGTGTGTGCGAGAGTCTGTGAATGTCTGTGTGTGTGTGTTAGAAGTGTAAGGGTTAGAAGTGTAAGTAAGAGAGTGTAAGTTTGTATGTGTGTGTGAGTGTCAGTGTGTCTGTATGTGTGTGCTGGTAAGACACATAGAGAGAGTGGTGTGTATGTGTCTTAGTGAGTGTAAACTCATGTTTGTGGTTGTATGTGTGTCTGCATGTCTGTGCGCGTGTGTGTGTGAGTGTGTGTAATGTATGTGTTATTTCTGTGTGCGTGTGTGTATGTGTTATTTCTGTGTGTGTGTTAGAAAGAGAGTGTAAGTTTGTATGTGTGTGTGAGTGTGTCTGTATGTGTGTACTGGTAAGAGACACAGAGAGAGTGGTGTGTATGTGTGTTAGTCAGTGTAAATGCACATGGCACCTGGTGAGCCTTTCACCCTTCTCTCTGGCCGTGCTGTCGCCACATGTGTTTGGATTAGGAATTCTTTTGGGTGGCAAAACGCCTTGGAAGAACGTGTTGGCCACGGAACCAAGAAGAATCAACGGAGGTGCTCATGGAATTAAGGGGTGAAAGGGGAAGATGTGTGTGTGTGTGTAGATGTGTGTGTGTGTGTGTGTGTGTGTGTGTGTGTGTGTGTGTGTGTGTGTGTGTGTGTGTGTGTGTGTGTGTGTGTGTGTGTGCGCGTGTGTATGTGTATGTGTGTGTGTGTGTGTGTATGTGTGCATGTGTGTGCGTGTGTATGTGTATGTGTGTTTTGGAGGGGAAGATTTTGCACCCCAGGATTAGTGGTCATTTTCTGTCAGGACGTTGTCCTTCTTAACGAGGAGCAGATTCACACCTCCGCCGCCTCCACTGCCTCCACAAGCGCTCGAGGTCAGTCAGGCTCACTGGCGTGTGTGTGTGTGTGTGTATTTGTGTGTGTGTATGTGTGTATGTATGTGTGAAGGTGTGTATGAGTGTGAGTATGTATGTGTGTATTTGTGTGTGTGCGTGTGTATGTGTAAGTGTGAGCATGTGTGTGTATGTTTGTGTGTGAGTATGAGTTTGTGTGTGTGTGTGTGTGTGTGTGTGTGTGTGTGTGTGTGTGTGTGTGTGTGTGTGTCAGAGAGAGTGCTGGAGGTCAGTCAGCCTCACCACCACACAGTAGCAGCCGCAGGGGCGGCATGTTCTCTTTGTTTATGTAAATAACGTTGAAATATTTGGAGGGTTGGAACCCAAGGCACAGCCACGGCAAGCTCATGTTACTGCAGGATTCTGGGAAAATATTCTTTGTGTGTGTGTGTGTGTGTGTGTGTCGGTCTTTGGTCAGCTCGAGGTTCAGGCTTTAAGCTGAGACTGCGGGGAACTTACACAAACTTTGCTGATTTGATGTTCACGTTTGATGTCTCTTAATATTAACTGCGTGAACCCAAAATGTGAATAAAAGAAGAATAAAAAAAGATGGTTGCAGACACAACATTTTTTTTTCTTTGAAATGGTTCTGTTGTCAGATTTGTCAAACTGCCAACTTAGTGAATTGATGAGTGAGCTAATATTAGTCAAGCCAAATAACTCCAGTGCCATCAAACACACACACCACACACACACACAAACATACATGCAAATCACACACACACACACACACACACACACACACACACACACACCTCTAACCGACCAACCCCTGTGACTCCTGGCGCCCCTTTGGTGTGTGATTGATGAATTGGCGGGATGGAATCTTCATGTGATGTGACGATATCTGGAACACGCAGAGTACACACATGCCACCCAACCCATATGCATGCCACAGACCACGGCTGCCTCTGATTTTAGCCTCACACACACACATACACACACACACACACATGGCTGCACAACCCCCCACCCCCCTCTGGGTCTGTAATGTGAAAAGCCTTCCACTGCTGTGAGCCAGAGTCCGCTGAAAGCACGTGGAGGAGATTCACGGAAAGAAAAAATTAGGCCTGGGTGTAAAGGGACGTGAGGTTATGTGATTTTAGACACTGTGCGTGCGTGTGTGTGTGTGTGTGTGTGTGCGCCTGTGTGTGTGCATGTGTGTAAGTGTGTGTGAGTGTGTGTGCGCGCGCATGTGTGCGTGCATGTGTGTGTGTGTGTGTGTGTGTGTGTGTTAATGTGCACTTTGAAGGGCACAGAAGCCAAGGACACAGACATGTTACAAAAGCAGACCCAACAGGTACAGACAGCTGGCTCTTTTCTTTTCTTTGTCTCTCTCTTTCCCCCTTTTTTGTGGAAGGTTCGTCATTTCATACCGTGAGAGTTCTATCCTTGTTGCAGTCCAGCAATGCCCGTCACTAGGCAACATAATATTTACAAATACTGAAGAAATGCGCACACTGTTGCGTTAAACACTGTCATTTCTACTATAATTACAGTTTTTCTCTATCGCTTTGGTACATTTTTCGAATCTTTCTTGCAATTTGCAGAAGATCGAGTGCATTTCTCAAAACAGTTTGGACAAATAGCAAAACACCGTGGATAACCTGCAAAAGCCAGTCTCTTGCTTAAAATGCTTAGTTCATCCTTCAAAAGCAAGTTTTTGTGTCAGTGCCATCAGAATGTTTTTACATTACATTACACTTAGCTGACGCTCTTATCCAGAGCGACTTACAGATATTTACAGGGTTTCAGTTACAGTCCCTGGAGCAGTGTGGGGTTAGATGCCTTGCTCAAGGGCATCTCAACCATGGATATGGTGGGATTCGAACTGGCAACCTTCTGATTGCAAGTCCAACTCCATAACCACTAGGCCACAGTTGCCACTTCTGTGGCATTGTGTTTAGTCATTGTGTCACTGTGTACGGATAAGACAGTCAAATTCATTAGTCATGTTGGCAATTGAATAGTGCACTTCGAAGGGACATTTTGATGTAAAATGTGGTTTAGGTGTGATGACAAGTGTTGTACATTTCACCTCATATAATGTATATGTGTGAGATTGATTGTAAAAGACAAGATTCACATTTACAGAATGACTTTGTTATTGGCAGACATTGACATTGCAGTGCGTAAAGAAAACAAAAGACAGTACTGGACAGAACAAAGGTAAAATACAGTAAGTAAACATAGGTCAAAAATATAAACATAGGTCATACAGTAAGTAAACAAAAAAATATGAACATCTCCCTAAATTCTAAAACCTTATCCTGATCTTCAGCTTCTTCACATTCTCGTCTGTCAGGCAACATATTTTCACCCACGGGCCACCGGCAGCGTGGATAGCATCTTCTGGAGTGCCTAATCCATCCTCTTCCAAATCCTCCACCATGCAGCCTCACCCCTCTTCCTCTCCTTCCCCCTGTTGTTGTCCATTTCCTTGTCTTTCCATTGTCAGACATTGTAACTTTGTGTTGTGCTCTGGTTATATACTTTCCAGTAGATTGTTCATGAGATGCTCCCTTGAGCTCGTTCAGAAAACTGTTGATCATTGGTTTCTCAACTCTCTTCATTAGAAAAAGTCTAGATTCAAGCAATTTACCAATTTAGATCATATTTACAAATGTCTTATGGAAATGTATAGAAATGTGCTTGACATGTTATGATAGCTTCGTAAATCATGTTGCATGTGAAGACTTATATGATGAACTATAGCCTAAATGTTTTGGGTAGTGAGACTATTTGATAGATTCCCATAACAAAGCATTTTGATTAGCATGACAAAAGCAATTGATAATGTACAAAAAAACTGAGAATTGTACACAATCATTTGCATGGATGGACAAAAGCATTTGCAATTTGTTTAAAGCAATGAGAAACTGCCTTTTTCATCTGCACAAATGGCATGATGATGTGACAATTGAACAAGAACTTTTGAGAATTTCAATTCTGATGTGAGAAATATACCAAACCAATTGAGAAAAACTGTAAAATGCTTAGTTCATCCTTCAAAAGCAAGTTTTTGTGTCAGTGCCATCAGAATGTTTTTACATTACATTACACTTAGCTGACGCTCTTATCCAGAGCGACTTACAGATATTTACAGGGTTTCAGTTACAGTCCCTGGAGCAGTGTGGGGTTAGATGCCTTGCTCAAGGGCATCTCAACCATGGATATGGTGGGATTTGAACCGGCAACCTTCTGATTGCAAGTCCAACTCCATAACCACTAGGCCACAGTTGCCACTTCTGTGGCATTGTGTTTAGTCATTGTGTCACTGTGTACGGATAAGACAGTCAAATTCATTAGTCTTGTTGGCAATTGAATAGTGCACTTCCAAGGGACATTTTGATGTAAAATGTGGTTTAGGTGTGATGACAAGTGTTGTACATTTCACCTCATATAATGTATATGTTTGAGATTGATTGTAAAAGACAAGATTCACATTTACAGAATGATGTCTTTATTGGCAGACATTGACATTGCAGTGCGTATAGGAAAAAAAGACAGCACTGGACAGAACAAAGGTAAAATACAGTAAGCAAACATAGGTCAAAAATATAAACATAGGTCATACAGTAAGTAAACAAGAAAATATGAACATCTCCCTAAATTCTAAATCCTTATCCTGATCTTCAGCTTCTTCACATTCTCGTCTGTCAGGCAGCAAATTTTCACCCACGTGACACCGGCAGCGTGAATAGCATCTTCTGGAGTGCCTAATCCATCCTCTTCCAAATCCTCCACCATGCAGCCTTACCCCTCTTCCTCTCCTTCTCCCTGTTGTTGTCCATTTTCTTGTCCTTCCATTGTCAGACATTGTAACTTTGTATTGTGCTCTGGTTATATACTTTCCAGTAGATTGTTCATGAGATGCTCCCTTGAGCTCATTCAGAAAACTGTTGATCATTCGTTTCTCAACTCTCTTCATTAGAAAAAGTCTAGATTCAAGCAATTTACCAATTTAGATCATATTTACAAATGTCTTATGGAAATGTATAGAAATGTGCTTGACATGTTATGATAGCTTGGTAAATCATTTTGCATGTTAAGACTTATATGATGAACTATAGCCTAAATGTTTTGGGGAGTAAGACTATTTGATAGATTCCCATCACAAAGCATTTTGATTAGCATGACAAAAGCAATTGATAATGTACGAAAAAACTGAGAATTGTACACAATCATTTGCATGGATGGACAAAAGCATTTGCAATTTGTTTAATGCAATGAGAAACTGCCTTTTTCATCTGCACAAATGGCATGATGATGTGACAATTGAACAAGAACTTCAATTCTGATGTGAGAAATGTACCAAACCAATTGAGAAAAACTGTAAATAAATTCTATATATCATGAGATTCACAGATTGTTTTTAGTTAGTCCATATGTTGTTGGTAAACTATACATACTGTCTGTACAGTATATCTCTTGTATTAGATATTAAATGTTTTTTAACATCAAAAAACTTTACTGTCTGTTGATAATCTTCAAGTTGCTCTAGCGTCTTGTTGCTCTGGTGTCTGTAGTTTTAGGTTGGCTGGACAGTCAGAGAGCGAGTGTGTCATTGCGATTAAATCTCTAACCAGGCAGCTATCAACAATTTTCACCACACTGACCACGATGTTGATGCCTCACACTCATCACACACTGTGTAACCCCTTCACACACATTCGCGCGCGCGCGCACACACACACACACACACGGTCCAAGTGTAAACCTCAAAACCGCACTCACCCACCACACTGAGCCCTCGGCCTTCAGTGCTACCCCCAGCTGACCTCCATACCATGTCACCCCCCCAGGGGTCAGGGGAGGCTGAGCATTCCTGGGTATCAGTGCCCCCCCCCACCCCACCTCAAGTCCTGACCAACGGGGTGGGTGCAGGGGGGCATCATGGGCCTTAACTGCCCGCTTGCCCACTTGTCCTGGCCGGAGTTGGGTTTCTGGGAAGATAGGCTCGAGGAAACGAAAGGAGAGGAGAGGAGAGGAGAGCTCAGACACTGACAGAGAGGGTGAGAAAGAGAGAAGGAGAGAGAAAGACAAGGAGAGAGAGGAGAGGAGAGTTAGGACACTGACAGAGAGGGTGAGAAAGAGAGAAGGAGAGAGAAGGAGACAGAAAGAGAAGGGAGAGAGGAGAGGAGAGTTAGGACACTGACAGAGAGGGAGAGGAAAGGAGAGAGCATTTCTTTCTTGATAAAAAAAACGCATGACTTAATTGAACGATTCTTGCAACTGAGATTGATTAATGAGCGGTGAGGGTGTGGTGCCCAGGGGGGCATGTAAGGGTGGCAATGATGATGGGGGGGTGATGGTTGTGGGGGGCAGGCTTCGCGCTGGAATGCCGTGTTGAGTTCGCCATGGGGTATTTCAATAACCGCAAGCACCGTTTCGTTTTGCGGTAAATTGAGTCGCCGACCCGGGACATTTTGATTGCCTTTTCATCTGTGAATCGGACCTCTCGCCAGTTAAGGGTGGGGGGGTAGTGGGTAGGGTCGGGTAGGGTAAGGAGAGGCAGCCCCTGAGCTTGATAGACACATTTGTTGATGCCCTGATATTCTCAGCCCACAGGGTGCATTAATTAAAGACGGTGTCATCAAACCGACGTCGTCCGAAGTTAAATGTAACGACCTGGTGACACATGAGAACTGTAAACTATGAGATACGTGGCAGCAGGACAGATAGACAGAGAGACAGATAGACAGACAGAGAGAGAGAGAGATCATACCAGATAAGAGAGCCTAATTTGAGAAAAAGAAAAAGAGAGGGAAGGAGAAAGTTACAGAGTTTGGGAGGGCTTACTGGACAAAAACAGCCTGATTTGAGAGAAATGGAGAGAGTGAGTGAGTGTAAGAGTGAGAGAGAGAGAGACGGAGAAACAGAGAGAGCAAGTTTGGAAGGGTGTGCAGGAGAGTAGAGCCGAATCTGATCCAGAGCTATAATATTACATGTGTGCGCAGCAACACAGGTTGCCTGGCTAATGGACAGTATTGCAATGCTAAGGGGCCGCTCCATATCACTGAGCCTTGGGGGGGGTCTATCTGACTCTCCCCTCCATAACGTGCTGGTCTTGTAACCAACAGCTAACACTAAGGCCCCTATGCTCGTAACGCTATATCCTCCAGGATCGCTAAGGTGATTACATTCGCACGGAGCCAAACGCCATGACGTAGGGGCCTGCCAGATTATTCCACTTGACCATCCAGGGGCATACCATGTGAGGACAAGAGGGGTGGTTAAGAATTCGTGGGATCCCACCATGAGCTCCATAAAGTCCTCTGAAACTAGGTTATGTCAGTTGTTTTTTTTCTCTGATAGAGTAAATAAATGCCATTGCATTAAATTGTTGGTAGCACTTTATAATAACTTCCTAATAAGCACTTATTTTGCATTTGCTCACTCTTATTTAACACTTTGTTCATTATTTGGTAACTCCTGTTAACCCTCATCCTAGGTAACCATTTGCTTTTCTCATCAGTGAATCATTTGTAAACATTTCTACAAATGTTAAAACAGACCGAGAAGATGATAGACATACAGAGAGACAGAAAGTCAACAGGCTGAAAGATAGCTGTCAGATAACATAAAGACAAATACTCAGACTTACAGACATGGGCAACCTACATTCAGACGATGAGAAATAGTGTAAAAGCAATGGTTACCAACAAAGTGTTAAGTATAAATGCGGAAGTAGTTATAAAGTGCTACCAAATTGTTTGTTTATACAATTATACAAGTAAATGAAGCAGCAGCCAATAGAACCATTTAACCTTAGACTATAATTGTTTCTGTTTTGAACTTGTAGTGTTAGATGGTATTTATATTTAGTATTTTGGTTGCTGGAATACCACAACTGCCACACTGTCCACAGTCAGCCACAGAATCTGGTAGTAGCATTTAGCAAAGACAGTTAACGGACTTTGTTGAAGGTTGTTCGTGTCGAATAATAGCTCTCAGTGAAAGGCCTTACTGTTTGTCCCAAGTGAAGTTATCATCAGTTTTGGCTACAGTCATTAGTGTGACAGGGATAGAGTACCACCTGCTTCTGTAGGTATATCTGCACACATGCATACCTGTTACATTGTCTCACACATGCACACACACACACATACATGCACAGGCACACACACATACATGCACACACACACATACATGCACACACACACACATGCACACACACACACATACATGCACACACACACATACATGCACACACACACACATGCACACACACACACACATACATGCACAGGCACACACACATATATGCACAGGGACACACACATGTCTGCTTAGGGATACAAACATGGGAATGCACATGGACACAGACACACACACAGACACATGGATGCACACACACATACCCACACACACACAGACACACACACACACACACACACCCATCCACCCACACACACACAAACACAGATTCCTATGCCTAAGGACACAGTGACATTCTTTTGACAGCTACCCCAGGTGGCCAAATCTATCACCTTTCACACACTAACACACACAAACACAGACACATACACACAAAGACAAATGCAAATGCAAATACACGTTACATTAACCAACACCAGCAAAACTACATCAGAACATTAGTATATACCTAATAGATTTTTCCGTATAATTTCCTAAGGCAATTCAACACCTTCAGATAACATATTCTCAATGACTTTGCCTTGCTCCCTAGTGATGTGTGACTGTCAAATTATGCAAAAGCGAAAACATGTGCACAAGGATGATGCTCTGTTTGACTGATTTATGTACCTACTTGATTATTTATTTATCTCTCTCCAAGGCAGCTGAGTAGAAAAAGACTTTTTAACAAAACAAAACAAAAACAAAAACAAAAAAACACATACAAACACAGAAACAAACAATAGCCAGACAACTACCACCCGACACACACACACGCACACACACTCACACACTCACACTCACACACACACGCACACACACACTCAGACGACCATGCTAAAAAGAGGGCGCCATAAAACAACTGTCATCGGGGCCCATGATTTCTGCGTGGCGGCCCGCGGTGCAGCATTGTGGCGTTAATTAAAAGTTAAGCTGCTCTCTGCAAGACGCCGATCCCCGATCCCCGCTTCTCGGGAAGCCCCCCTGTGGCGGGGGACGAGAGGGAGCACCGTAGGGGGGAGGAGGGGGGGGGGGGGGGGGTGCACGGCCCGGGTGTGGAGGCCAGCGGCTGATTTATTAACTACTAATTGTTGGTGTGAAAGTCCCTGTGCTCAGCTCCTGCCTGTGTCTCCTCTGGCCAGGGGAACGAGAGAGGGACAGAGAGAGAGAGAGGGGGAATGGGAACAGGAGAAAGAGAGAGCGAAAGAGAGAGAGAGACTTAGGGACAGAGGGGGTAGGCAGGGGAGAGAGAGGCGTAGAAAAAGGGGACAAATGAAAGAGAGATAGTGTAAGAGGGGAAAAGAGAGTGAGGAAAAGAGTGAGAAAAAGAGCAAGGAAGAGAGTGGGACACAGAGAGAGCGGGAGTGAGGGACAGAGAAGGGGGACACGAGGAGCGGGTGGGTGGTTGGTTGGTTGGTTGGCCGCTGGCCTGGTGCGTGTGTGACACGCGGTGTGCTGGGACACTAGGGTTGTTTTAGCCGACCGAGGTTAGCGACAGCGCCTGCTGAGTGCTAACGGTTATCGGCTGCCAAAGACGCCAAAGGGGGCAGGGGGGTTGGGGGGGTTGGGGTGGAGTGGTCTTCCTGGTGATAAAGTCCCCTGTGGAATAACTTCGAAAAGTTGCAAAGTTGTTGCCACATCGCCCCCCTCGTATTGTTTGTTTTTTTTTTTACCTCCAACAGGCCAGTGATTAATGAGCTTGCTGGCCTGTGGATGGGGGGATGGAAGGAGAGAGAGAGAGAGAGAGAGAGAGAGAGAGAGAGAGAGAGAGAGAGATGAAAGAGAAAGATGAGCAGTGAAGTTGAAATGTCGAAAAATAGAGGGGGGGGGGGGGGTGGTTGGGGGGGGGGGGGTGTCAGAAGAGGGTTGATAGAGAGCCAGAGTGAAAGATGAGCGGAGAGGGTGATGGATGGAGAGATACTGAAAGAGAGAGAGATAGAGATGGCTTGGAGATGGAAGGGGAGAGAGGGCCTAAAATAAGCCTGGCACAGGATCGGAGAGGGCTGCTCTTCAGTCTCAGACAGAAGTGTGTGTGTGTGTGTGTGTGTGTGTGTATGTGTACGTGTATGTGTGTGTGCGTGTGTGTTGTGTGTGTGTGTGTGTGTGTGTGTGAGAGAGAGAGAGAGAGAGAGAGAGAGAGAGAGAGCCAGGGAGTGTGATACAATGACACAGTGAAAGACAGAGCATTATAACACAAATTTACACAGATTTAGAGTGATACTATGAGACAGACATTGTGTGTAAGTAATGATGTGTGTGTACACATTTGAGTTGGGCCCTCTGTGTGTGTGTGTGTGCTTATGTACACATTTCAGTTGGGCCCTGTGTGTGTGTCGCAGTGGCAGTCCTGTCCCTGCTCCCTGCGTGTCAGGGATAGCAGTCCAGTATGGGGGGCCCAAAAAAGAGTGGCTTGCACTGCTATTTCCAGCACAGAAATTCAGCCACGGACACACACACTGTCAGCCCATGATGGATCAGAGAGGCAGGACCCGTGGCATGTGGAGGGGTAGGTGGGGGGCTAGTGGGGGGCTAGTGGGGGCTGTGGAGGGGGGGGGGGGGGACTACTGGCCCCAGAGAGTGTGGTGGGGGTGGGCTGGGGTGGGGTAGGCTGTGGGGACGTTTGACTGGTAGTGGTAGTGGTGCTGGAGGGTTGGGGTGGTTGTTGTCTTGTTGAAGGGCTAAACTTTTTTGGAGGGTGGGGTTGGGGTGGGGTGCGGTGGGGTTGGGGTGGGGGTGGTCAACATTTCGACATCCCTCCTCGCACCTGGTTCACTCAACTAACTTCAGAGGTGAAAAACAAAAACTGTGACAGGAGAGGAGTCTCTTAAAGTTAGTTTACAGGACTTGGTTCGACTTTTGTGTGTGTGTCTGTGCGTGTGTTTGTGTGTGTATATATCAGAGCCTTACTTGTTTGTCACTACATTATCATCACACAATTACACATAATTTCCTCCTACCTTTACGCATTGGATAAGAGATGTACTGTTTTTCCTTAAGCTAGAGAAAATAAAATACTCATTAAGGGGCCATGTAAACACATTCTGTGACATACTGGAATCCATTTCTGGGCCATGTTAAAAATAAAATCCAGCTATCTGATGACTAAAATGTCTTGTATGTGTCTGTTGTATCTCCAGCTCATCTTATCTGTTACTACACTGTCATAATAGCCCTGTACACTTATGTCTAATGTCTATATTACGTCATGCCTAATATTGTTCTGTGTTGTCCTGTTTTGGTTTGTCTTCCTTTTGGGGTTATATTTTTATGTGTATTTATTTATTGTGTGTGGTTTACACTTTCTGACTTATGATATTGACCATTCCACTAATATTCTGTTCTATTGCGAAAATCTCAATTAAAAATAAATAATAATAAAAAACAATTATACATAATTACACAATTATTCAACAAAATGTATGTCAGATCCCTTTTGTCTTGGACAGGACATTATGTTAAACCAAAGGTAAATATTATGTTTTTTAACCATTCTGTAAAATGAATTACAATATATTAATTACAATATATTCATACAATATATACAACTTAATTTTATTATTATTATGTATTATTAATTATATTACCATTATACCCACAGCCTATGCAGTACATGAGAAATTAAAATTGTCATATATGATAATTAAGTATTAACATAAATTTGTTGTATTGCAATACTGCTGTCATGCACCATGCATGCTGTCATACTTATGAATATGTAAAGTCTGTGTGACAAAAAGAAGGACACACTGCTGGACAAACGGAAGGAGAGAGTAAATGGTGATTGATGTGATTTGTGGGGCTGCAGAAACCTGCGGTTTGTGTGAAAAACACTGGGCACAACTGTGAAAACATGCCAGCGAGAGATCGGATTCTCCCCGATAAGTGACGACGTGTGTTCATCACCGCGACAACAAGGGCTGTTCCCCCACCACCCCCGACACCCCAACACCCCAACACCCCCCCCCCCCCCCCCCCCCCCCCACCCCACCAGCTCCGACGACCACAACTTCCACTCGCTTCCGAGTCCCACTTTGGAGTGCCTCAGGTTGGGTCAGGAGCCCGTTTCCCAGGTGCACAGAACCAGAGCCAGGCTGAGGCAGTCATTCAGTTCTGGATGTGGATCCACATCGATGCCATGTCAATTCAGAAGACTGGGGTGGGCTAGACCTTCCCAGGCCATCTACTATCCAGAACAGCCTGGGTCCAGTGGGATGTACCAGCCTTCTGAACAGAACCAACTAACTGGACCTTTGCGAAGTCCCACTTCCTCTGTCAGTTTCAGTGTCAACTATTTAATTCCTTTGTGGCCTAAGTGTACCAGTCTACCAGGCTACCGAGCCCAAACCCAGGTCTGGAATAGTGGGTACTGACCTCCCGGGGTGTAAGTAAGGATCGAGTTACACCCCACCAACACCCACCAACACCCCTAAACCAAACCCCCACCCCCACCCCCGCTGGTTAGGCCTGTTGCTGGCCAGCATTGCTCTGCCGGCGTGATTTATGTACCTGCTCTGAATTTACGGCTTGTGAAATACTCTCAGTTAACGGCAGAGGAGGCACCCAGTGAATGAGAGCACTGCTGTGGGTGTCAGGTGTGCATTGTCAAGGGTGGGGGTTTCGGAGGGGAGGTGTGAGTGGCACAATGCAGGCCAGCCATGCCAGCGAGGATTGGACTGCAGGGTTAGGTGTCTCTCAGTGTGTGTGTGTGTGTGTGTGTGTGTGTGAGTGTGTGTGTGTGTGTGTGTGTGTGTGTGTGTGTGTACATACATGTGTTGCATATCTTGCATGTGGCTTGTACATTTGTGTCTCTGTGGGCATGTGTGTTCTTGCATGTTCACAGGCAGCATTGTATGAATGTGTGTGTGTGTGTGTGTGTGTGTGTGTGTGTGTGTGTGTGTGTGTGCGTGTGCGTGTGCGTGTGTATGTCTCTGTGTGTGATGTACAGTATGTCTGCATGTGTGAGTGCGTATGTGTACACAGGTGGTTGTTTTGTGTGAATGTATGCAGGCAGGCATGTGTGTGTTGCTCAAACAAAGCTCGTCTCCCTTTCTCTTTCCCTCTCTCTCTCACACACACACACACACACACACCTGACCAAGGCTGCCGGAGCAGATAAATCTACAGACTAAGGAGGGGGGGACGTGTCACATAGCTGGGTGTCATTCTTTTAGGATGTGAGGAAACGCTGCTCGGCTTGATTTCGGTTTTTGAAATACAGCGAGGAGTTGAGAGGCGAGAAGAGCAGAGAGGAGAAGAGAGAGGAGAGTAGTGGACAGGACAGGACAGGAAAGGACAGGAGAGGAGAGGAGAGGAGAGGAGGGGAGAGGAGAGGAGAGGAGAGGAGAGGAGAGGAGAGGAGAGGAGAGGAGAGGAGAGGAGAGGAGAGGAGAGGAGAGGAGAGGAGAGGAGAGGACAGGACAGGACAGGACAGGACAGGACAGGACAGGAAAGGAGAAGCGAGAGGAGAGGAGAGGAGAGGAGAGGAGAGGAGAGGAGAGGAGAGGAGAGGAGAGAGGAGAGGAGAGGAGATTGGAGGGGAGGAGAGGAGAGGAGACGCATCATAAAGTCTGGCTGCTGTGCAGCGTTAACTTTTATGGCCTCGAGGCCGCTGCCTCACTTCTCCCCTCCGTTGCCAACTCTGACACACCTATGACACGGAAAAAAACCCTCATGCTCCTCTCTAGAAATGTTCAATGAAACACACACATCTTACAGGGAAGATTCACATCACAGTAGGGAGGGAGAAGGAGGCAGAGGAGGGAAGGAGTCTTAGAAGCACTGAGGAGACACACACACTCACATACAGTACACACACACACACACACACACACACACACACACACACACACACACACGTGGGGGTAAGAAGACAGAGGTATCTGGCTGAGAACAGGTATGCAAGGCTCTTAAATCTTATCGCCTCATGAGGAGTCAGATTGTATGATGTAACATTTTTCTTTTTCACTCAGCAGGTGCAGCGGGCTTCTCCAAGTACTAGAGTTTCCTTAAAGGTTAGACATTGTTAGAGATGTATCTCTGGCTGTAAACAATGAACACATTCTGTCAAACTGTCACATCTGTACACCTAATGTGTGCACAGGTGGTGTTGTTATTATTGTTGTTCCCGTACTGTAATTTTTTCTGTGAGTGTAAATTGTGTTATTTTAGTTCCTGTCAATCTTAGTGCTATTTTATTGAATAGCTAACCATCCATCACAACCATTAGTGATTATGATGATTGTAATTGTCAGTGGTGATAATTATTATAATCATTATTACATTTTGGGTTCTTGCTATTTTAATTCCTTAACCATTATCATGGCCAGTGTCATTACTGTGACTGTTATTTTGGCTCCTCACATCACATATGAAATTAGCCCTGGTGCCCTTAGCTGAAGGCCACAAGTGTGTGAGTGTGTGTGTGTGTGTGTGTGTGTGTGTGTGTGTGTGTGTGTGTGTGTGTGTGTGTGTGTGTGCGCGTGTGTATTCGCACGAAGCTAAATATCTTATAAAAGACTCTGAGCATAGCTTTGCTGGACTGACCCCTTTGGCACGGCAGCCATGTTGCTGTTAAAGCTACACGTAGCATTATTTGTCAGATGTGTGTGTCGTACCCCCCCATGGTAATCTCTTCATCAGATGGATGTCAGGTTTCACGCCAGGCCAGATAAATCAGCATGAGATGAGATGAGACAGGACGGGCAGACGTGGATGACGTGATGTGAGGTAAAATGAGATATTGGATGATTCATCTCATTTTATCTCCAGCTATCAGTCTTCTCTGGTCTTGACATGAGCAACACGAGAAAACACTGGTCCACACAGATTAAGTTCTAAGGTACCTTAGAACTTAGAACAATTTAGAACTAACGTATGCAGTCCCATACAGTACGCTAGCACCAGCTTTTATACTGTGCAGTTTCCATTATAGATTATATTGGTTACGTACTGCTATTAACTTCTTAACATAATCAATGTTGTTTTAAGGTACTTGAAACAAAATACCACCTGTAATTTCCACAAGGGAAAAAACAGGTAACTGTGCCAAGCTAAATCTACCAGTGATCAGAGAACAAAATTACTCTGAGGGAAAGATCATTTTTAAAAATTACCCATCAGAATGACACGCTAGATTATGGGCATGTAAAATCAGCATGTCTTTCGTCTGTGTTTTGTGTGAGGGGGTCTGGAGGAGTCTTGAAGGCTTGTAAACGTCAGTTCCCCAAAAACACACACCCCCACCCCAGCCCCTCAAGAGTCTCCTGAGGTCATCGGCTCCCGTTTGAAGGCAGATGATGGGGGGGCAACTCTGACAGGGGGCATAAATTTCCCTGCAGCACCGCTGCGTTTCGCAAATATTTATCTTTAGACATGGCGGCGTGGCCCCGGGTATCCAGCTGTTGAACGCCTCACACATTGCCAGACTCACCTGGAAGCGGTGCTTGTCGGGGGACTGCAGTTCAACACACAGGCATGCATTAACCATACTCTGGCACAGAGGCAGGTGGTAGGGTTGCGGGCTAAATGTTTTAAGCTTTGGGGTGGATGTTTAGACATTAAATATTGGAAACACTTTGACGAAAAAACAAAGAAAACTCAAATGCTTGAATCGAATCAAAGTTTTAGGAAATCTTATAATGGTTATATGCAATTTTCCTTTTTTTAAGTACAAATTCCCTAGTCTTGCAGAGAACTGATTCCCAGCACTGGGTCCTGCTGGCTGTGATGTTAGCCAAACACACATTATAAATAATCAGGATAACCTCCTGGGGCTTACATCCTGGCTAATTAAATAAACGTGCACTGTGTGTGTCTCTCTGTCTCTCCTATGTGGGTGTGTGTGTGTGTGTGTGTGTGTGTGTGTGTGTGTGTGTGTGTGTGTGTGTGTGTGTGTATGTGTGTGTTTTAAATCAGAAACCACTCTGCAGTCTGGCAGTGAATGGATTCTCTTGTAAAACCCCTTCTTATTCTGTTTCGCTCAAGCCTGTGTTACACTTCCTGAGCACATTCATGAATACATAAGGATCCACTAGGGTAAGAAGGTAAACACATGGCTCTTTGCAGATGTCCATGTGTACCTCCCAGCTTTTGTGAGGCAACTCTGCTACAAGGCCGCCAACTACACAAAAAAACCTCATGGACTAGTACAGGTAGTTCAACAAGAGTGACAGCACATGGTGTACCGACTACCTATGTCCCTAACGCAACAGGTGGAAGCTTTGGGTAACTATGTAGGTCTTCTCTTCTTCAAATGGACGTGGTGTCTGCTGGTACAAATGTGCATGTCCACAAGAAGGTAACATCAAGGCCCAATTCACTGGCCCTCTCTATATTTCCTTCTTTGTCTGTCACATTGACTCGGAGGGAAAGCAAACCATAAAAGGGTTTTACAATGACAGTATACATATTATATACATAGTATATTTAAAATATATGTATCTGTATGTTACCCACAACTTTAACTTGCAAGTTAAAAATAATACACTGATTTCAATGCCATATTGATAATACTATACTTAATAAGTAAAAGACAAAAGAACAATATCAGACATACAGAATCTTAATAGATAATGCATATGTACAATGTGACTTAGCACTATAAATATGACCATGTCTTCTTGGCACGTCTGCATGACTGTAGACATATTATATTATATTATATTATATTATATTATATTATATTATATTATATTATATTATATTATATTAGTAGTAAATATGCATTATACATTCATATTGCATTTGTGTTTGTCCAGTTTTACTGCATAGCCAATCAAATCCTCTTGTGTTAGTCTGAGGTAAACAAACAAATAAACAAACAACAACTCTAAATGTCACAAGATTTTCTGTGTGTGTGTGTGTGGGTCAGTGGGGGTCCTGTCGGGGGAAAGTGGAGTGGAAACGCCATAAATCAGGTGGATTTTAGAATCTGATGACAAACCTAATTCCTGTCTGAAAAGAGCGGGGCCGTCGCCTCCTGACTGTCATCGAAGCCGACCTATAAACCTCGCAGCTGTCACCCAGGCGCGCGCGGCCCGCCAAGGACATGCCAGCACACCTCTCGCATGCTCATTCCCCCCTGGCCAATTCTGGAATGGAGGGGCTGGCGAATTCCACTTTGCATTTTGTCACATAGAACCCCCTCCCCCCCAAGCCCCCGACACATCAACCCACCCAAAACTCCCACCCCAACCCCTCTACTCTTGCTTCCAAGTCCCCCAAGCACCCCCTCACCCTCCACTCCCCTCTGTCCAACTCCTGACCACCAACCCCCACCCCTACACCTACACATTTACCCCAGCTCCACAAACCACCACCACCCCCCCACCCCACCCCACCCCATAGCTATCCCCTCCCTCCTCTTCTGTAGTTCTCCGTCTGACCATCTGTTGAAGGGCAGCGCTCCCGTAAAATCCTCCTCATCTCTCGATGGCTCTTAAAAACAGGTTGTGAAAAGCTGTGCACTGAAACGATAAGCGAGTGTGGTGGGGGGCGGGGCCTGGCTTTGAGTGATGCAGGTGACGGCTAAGTGGGAGGGGCCTGGTAAGGTAAAATGTCACCACTGTGAAAGGTGAGTGTGGGGGCAGTACTGAGCATTTGCCGCATAAGAAGTCCCACTAACACACACAGACACACACACGCACACACACATTCAATGACATAAATTCACCCATACCTTTCATTTCCACCACTGTCCACACACAAACATACATATACATACATATACAACTACACACACAAACACATACACTGATTTACCCGCATCTGTTTTTTCTTCATGCACACACACACACACACACACACAATCATACACATTCAGCAACACCTGCTGTTTTTCACACACTGACACAACTACACACACTGACACACCTACACACACACACACACACACACACCCTTTCCCCTTTTACCAGTCCTAAAAATTACACACTTGCTCACTCACTCACATGCTGCCAATGGCAAACCATGTTTACCCACTCTCTCACACTCAAACACACATACTAACACACACACACCTACACACACACAATTACTCACTGGGACGCATGCGGGTCCTAGTAATGAGATAGGACTGGTCGTGTCTGTCTCTGTAACGTACACTCTCCGCTACGGCTGGCAGGCTAAGCCACGAATCCCCCCCCCCCCCAACCCCCACATGGGCCAAAAAAAAAAAAAGGATTATATAAAGTTACCCCCGACATCCAAGTATCCAGAGAGTATGTCTCAATGTTCCAGGGAACCAATCATAAACTTTTACCACCGAGCATATCAACGGTGCTGCCATGCCCTCGAAGGACGTGCAGAAAATAGACGGCCATACGACTACACAAGGCCTTGGATTAATTTGCCTTTAAAACCCTCTTTGCTAAAAGCAGCAGAGGAACATTCGATTCATGTACGGCGAATAAGAAACGATACAGCCTGCCTCGTCAAACAAAGTATTTACAACGACTCGAGCCACCCTCGACGCCAAAATAGTGTTGAGGTTTTGACGTAGCTGTGCGCCGACGGCATGGCGTGAGCTCCTGTAGCAAACTGTTGAGAGGAGGAACGCAGCTCAATGAAACAAACTATCTTCCATTGAGGTTTAGTTCCTCTGTGGCCTTCTTATAAATGTGCTGTGAGACATGCGATGCTCCACTGTAAATGATCCTCTAGAACTTGCCTCTAAACACAAAACAAATATAACATAATATAATGTAATATAATATTATATTAAATTATGTAATATACTATACTAAAATATAATATTACATTATATATTTCATGTGCTTTAACTGTTATGCAATGTGTGTAACCATTAAAAAAAGCTCACTGTTTTGCAAGACACTTACTTTAGATTGCTCACTTTTGTCTGGAGTTATTATGAAATGAAAAGTCTTACTAAAACATCTGCATTAATTCTAGTATACTGGAAAACATAAAATGTAGACCACAAAATTACTTGTGAGCATAGCCTGCTAGGTGACCTAGTGTGAGTGAAAATAAGAGCAGATGACTTCAGCATGTCTGTCGAACGTCAGTCTGACCGAACAAATGACAGCTAGCTGGTCTCCGCCATTTTGTCACTGGCATTGCCTCACGGGGAGACTCCACAGTGCGACACTGTTTCCTGACTGCACAGATGGAGCTCAGAGTCGCAGCTAATTACTAGCGCTACATAAATGCTGCGAAGAGTTATGGCTCCGATTAAATGCGCGACAAATGAAAAAGAGGCTGAAGGGGGCTTCCTACTGCACACACTAGATCCCCTCTGGCTGCAATATCAGCCACCGCACATTATAAATAATCAGGGCAACGTCTTGGGGCTTACGTCCTGGCTAATTAAATAAATGTGCTCTGTGTGTGTGTGTGTGTCTGTGTATGTGTATGTGTGTGTGTGTGTGTGTGTGTGTGTGTGTGTGTGTGTGTGTGTGTGTGTGTGTGTGTGTGTGTGTGTGTCTCATTTTGCTCCTGTGTGTGTGTTCTTGTGAAACCCTAATGTTGTGTGTACGCCCTATGTTGTGTGAACACATGCCTGCATCCTACATGTGTGTGTGCCATGTGTGACCACACACACACACACACACATACACGCACACACCCACACACACATTAACACACACAAACGCAAGGCTCTGGGTGTGTTTGAGTGAATGGACATAAACCCGTCTCCTGATCTCTTAATAAAGGCGGCTGCTGTCAGACATTGAGCTCCAGTTTCACTTTATTAAGGAGCCCTGCTGGCTATTTGGGGGGGTTGGGGTTGGGGGAGCCAGAGGAGGCATAGACTGGGTTGGGGGGGCAGGGGGTGGTGGGGTCAAAGTACCATGGGGCCGCTGAGTGAACAGTGCAAAATCAGGTAGGTTTAATAGTTTTTGCAAA
>CM050213.1:23622500-23665000 GCA_027475355.1 Coilia nasus | reverse complement strand
CGATTTACCGCAGGATCCATCGCATAACGCTGCTCATCTGGCCCCGTGCGGCCTACTGTGAAACGAGACACTTCCTGTTTCGCGAGGCACGCACTGTCAGGAACCAGGAGACGCAGCAGGACGTGGAGTGAAAATTTATTTTTGGGTTTTCGCACGTTTGATACTTGATATGGGCAGAGCTTGCACTGAATTAATGCGTCAGCTTAGCCAAAACAATGTCATATTTCATATTTTAATGTCTTCATTCAACCTGCGCTTGCGAGTTTGTGGCACCGCTAATCATATAAGTCAGGAAACAAATGCAGCTCTCAACAGCAGAGAAATGATCATTTTCAGACAAAAGAGAAACATCATTTTTGTACACAAAGTTACTATCTACCAGTCAGATAGATAGATAGATAGATAGATAGATAGATAGATAGATAGATAGATAGATAGATAGATAGATAGATAGATAGATAGATAGATAGATAGATAGATAGATAGATAGATAGATAGATAGATAGATAGATAGATAGATAGATAGACAGATAGACAGATAGATAGATAGATAGATAGATAGATATGGACGGATGGACACAGACGGACAGAGAGCTAGGTAGATAGAGACAAAGATAGAAAGATAAATGGATAATTTAGTTATTCCAATGGAAACTAAGGTAGAACCTAGCAGTATAAGTCAAAACTGTAGCATTGACTTTGAGGCCGAATCACCTAAGTGTAGCTATAAACAGAACTGTTCCATGTCTTTACTATGATTTCATGATGTAGTGATTGGGCCTGATGCCTTGCTTCTGGTGTGGATTCCCTAGTGGCCTCACAAGTGTAAGGGGCGAATGGGCCATTTGCACTCCACATCGTTTTCCACCTTAATCTGTGAAAAGCATTTGGACGGCATCTGTGGGTGTGTGAGAGACGTGCGGGGCACAGCCTAGCTGGCACACACGCCGATGGTGATGGCAATGGCGATGCTGATGGCTCCTGAGGAATGTGTCTGTGGTTCTCTCAGTCACCGCAAGCAGATGCAGTAGATACCATGTGATATACATGTGTACGCATGTGTGACAGGGGGAGGATAGGAAGGGCATCAAGGCATCACTGAAGACCACCATATGTGAAATATATGGCATACATATAAGTTCTCAACCTCTTCTCTGTTCCTCTCTTTCTCTCTGTCTTATTTTTCTCTTTCTTTCTATCTTCCTCAGCTTTCTCTCTCTCTCTCTCTCTCTTGCTCTCTCAGTATAAATACACATACATACACACACACACATATATGTATATATATATGCCTGAGCCACTACTCCACATGTCTAGAAAGTCACGGATGGAGAGAAACTCCCCCTCAATTAGAAAAGGCTGTTTCCAGCGGGTCTCTCCTTGCTGCAGTAAATTTAACTTGGCATTCCTTTGTGTGGAGCAGGTGTCAGGGATTACCAACCCAAGGCCCTCAGACTGGTGTGTGTGTGCGCGCGCTCATGTGTGTATGGGGGGTTAGTGTTGACTGAAGTAGGAGAAGGGTTTGGGTGCAGGGTGTTTGGGGGGGAGGTGTGGGGGGGTTAGTGTGATGCAGGCCCGGATGACGATGCTGTGGGTGGGGGTGGCAGTTGTGGGGTGGGCTGTGTCCAAAAAGGAGGACAGTTGTTGTGGACCGTCCAAACTTGAACTTCGTGTGCTGCTGCTATCCTATATTAGGACTAGTTTTTCCCCTCCATTTTAGACTGGTCTTTTTCCTACCCTGCCCTCCTCTCCAGGAACCAGCCAGGCTCATGTTAAAGGGCAGAAACAGCCGAAAGAGGACACACACACACACACACACACACACACACACACACACTGGAGGGCAACTCAACCTGCTTACTAAATCTTACTGTACACTCTCTCAAAATATATTCCACCATCTATGAGTGTGTGTGTGTGTGTGTGTGTGTACATATATGTGCATTTCCTGTAGTATATATACACATGTGTGTATGAGTGTGTTTCTTTGTGTATACGTGTGTGTATATGTATATGTGCATTTAGTATACATATGTGTGTGTGTGTGTGTGCGCGAGTGTGTGTGTGTGTGTGTGTATGTTTCTTTGTGTATGTCTATGTGTGTGTGTGTTGAGACACAGCATGTGCATGTATATATATATATATGTGTGTGTGTGTGTACTGTATGTGTATGTGTGTATTGTGTATATATATATATATATATATGCGCATGTGTCTGTCTGTGAGTGCAGACATCTCCACCTGCCTCATCTAGCCCACCTGGTCCCCACCAAACCAACCCCACTCCACTCCCTCATCCCCCCAGGGCATTTTCCAGTACATTATCAGCACAGACAGGTTGGCTATGTGCATAGGGTGCAAAGACACTAAGCCACCCATATCCTTTATTGTTTCCTTTAAAAGCCATCCAGTCCCCTGAAACAAAAGCCCTCCTCAGCATCTGCCCTCTCCATCTCCCCAGAATGGACAGGAGTCGAAGGTCAACTTAACCTCTTAGCCCCGGCATTCCACTCATGACGGACAGGCTGGCATAAACACATACCGCAGAACCTTTTGGGCACCAGTGTAACGGTATAAAAAAGATAAGGTCAGACCCTTAAGGTCAAAATGCAATGCTGCATGATTTTAGTACACACACACACACACACACACACACACACACACACACACACACACACACACACACACACACACGCCACTCTAGCTGTCTACACACCCTCATTCCCCAGGTTTTGGTTTAACCGCTCATATTTTTTGTTTTGTTTTTCGTTTGTTTTTTTTGAAATGTTAAGATCAACTGTTATTGTTAGGTTAGGGCAGGGCCGGCCCGTGGCATAGGCAGTACAGGCAAATGCTAAGGATGCGTCCATCCAGGGGGCGCCAGAAGTGGGGGAAGACATTTTTTTTCCCACTATTCTTAACTACTAGTTGTTATTATTACGTCTTAATTTAACTGTATACCAAATCCTGTAGTAGTAATAATAATAATGATATGTTACTTTCCTAAGACGTCCCCTACCCCTTACCCCCTCCTCCGACTAACTAGTCAGACTTTACCTGCTACTTCGGGGAGATGGTCGTTTTTTCATGCATCAACAACCTCAAAAACATGTCAAAATGTCCCAAACTGTCTGGTTCACAGGGGAGGAAGAAAAGAAAAGAAGAGGAGGAAAAACGCGACCAAGACAGAGGTAATGTTACAGTAAATATGATGTCATATTATTTTTCTGTTGCAGAACAATGATTTATAGCGTCATTAACTATTAGCATAACATAGTTAGCTAATCAGTAAATAGCCAGCGTTAACTGTTAGATTTAACATCAGTTTATGTTTTGGAAGGGCCTAAGCTGTTTTGGAAAATAGTAATGTAACTACTTTCACCTTACCTTCCTCAGGTAAATGTGTAAATATTAGATTTGTTCAGCAGGTGTAATTGTTAAATTTGTTTACATTTTGACATCTGGTTAGCTAACGTTTTCCCAGCTTGTAATAGTTCATCAAAATGCTATTAATTTCCCTCTCCTGGAGAGGTGAATAATACCTTTTATGTGCTCCTTGTTTTCCCCAACTTAGAAGAAGAGGATCTGCTACAGAAGGGTCAAACCCTAAGTACTGCTCTGACCCATGACAACCAGCCGGACATTGATGGCACAGAACTTACACAGGAAATGCAGAATTTCCCACCATTGCCATCAAAGAATATGACAAACATGGAACTTTTGACCTTTACTGTATGAGAAGAAGCTGGCTGAAATTTACCCCAACATGTGGGTTGCTTATAGAATCTCTGGCACTCTTCCTGTTACAGTGGCTGCTGCTGAAGAATATGATGATGTTGTAGATGACTTTGGTACAAGAAAGGCCAGGAGAGTAAAGCTGTAACAGGTTATGTGAGATTGAGGAGGTGGTGGTGTAGTTTTTAAATAATTTAAGCTAAGGCAGTACAAAAAAAAGCACCACTAGAGGTATTTGTACGATCATGTTTTTCTATATTTTTTAATATTTTTATTTAAATCCTTGTAATTTTTTGTGCACACTGGTTTATTTAATATCTTACTTTGTGAAGTGCCTTATTTATATTGTATGTTAATGTATGTCACTTGTTTACACTTTTTATTTTGGAAGTATTCGAGCTGTATTTGTGTGTGTGTGTGTGTGTGTGTCTGCATGTACATACATTTCTCTGTGTATGTGGCCGCCGTACCGAAGTGGATTTCTTGTGTTCCAGTGTTCTTGTGAGTAGACATACAATATGCTGCAATGACTTAAAGAGACATTACTCAAAGTGATGCTGTTGTGCTGGACTTGATGAACTTGAGGCGTGACTTGAGGAGTAACCCAAATGTATGTGCACAACTGTGTGTGTGAGAGAGGGAGAGAGAAGGAGAGAGAGTGTGTGTTTGTGTGTATGCAAGCGTTTATGTGTGTGTGTGTGTTTGTTTGTGTGTGGGGGCATTATGTGGATATTACCTCCCTGCTGCAGGCTCTGGGCTCAGTGATGGTGGAGCGTGATATGAGTGGCGTGGGTGCGATGCGGCTTTCAGCGGCCCTGTTAAAGAGGATTAGCGTGCGTCGCCACGGATACAAGAACAGCGGTTGGCGTGACCACAACAGAATGCCTCTCTGATCCACCCCCCTAACCCTCCTCTGCCCCTCCACCCACCCAACACATACAATCGGTCAGGGCCGATAACCGTGTAGGCTTTTCAGTCAGGAAAAAAATCAGCGAGGCGTAAAATTTCCTCAAACCCCAGCGACAGCAGCGGTGTCGGGTAGAACGAGGAGGGAAAGTTGGGGGCATTTGACAGCCAGGGCGATGCCGACAGACTCGGCTCAACGGTGTCGCCCAACTTTGGCTCCACGTGAGGGGCCGGGGTTGAGGCAGGGACAGCGAGGCGTAAAATTTCCTCGAACCCGTGTGACGGCAGCGGTGTCGGGTAGACCGAGGAAGGAAATTCGGGGGCGTTTGGCAGCCGGGGTGATGCCAACGGACTCGGCTCGACAGCGTCGCTCATACTTTGGCTCCAGGTGAGTGGCCGGGTTAGACGTGTGGACAAGAAAAAAAATGCAAGCGGCTGTTGTGTGTCCAACCTGCATTCAGACACGCACGGCCGCTGCTAAACTTGGATGGCCAGGAGGCAGGCAGACAGGCAGGCAGGGTAAGGGTGAGGGTAAGGGTGAGGGTGAGCCAGAGACGGGCATCATCTGTTGTGGAAGAACTGGGCCGCACTGGTCATAATGTGACAGACACACTTTTGAGCCACAATACCCTTGCCACACACACACACACACACTCACACAACCACTGTGATGGATACACTTCCCCCTGCCACCCTAATACACACACACTCACTCTCACACACACAGTCGCTGGCCAAAGCCTAGTCCAGTCCCAGTAACATTTTATGTGACAAGCATTATAAAGGTGATTTATCGCACGCATGTGTGTTGGCCGAGTATTTCCCGGAATATTTCTCTGGCGGACCTGGATTAGCTTGGCGTGGCTAAACGACCTGAGTGATGGTTGTTCGCACCGGCCCTGCCACACCACCACAACCACCACCACCACCACCACGCCACCGTCGCCCACGCCCCGAAGCCCCCCTTTGTCCCAACCCCACACCCGCTGTTCGTCACGGCCAGCACGGCCCCTTAAACAAACTTCCTGCCAAATTAACGAGCGTGGCCAATCGGATCGCGAGAACGTGACAGCGGGCCACAGGAGCTTTGCTGCCCAGCGTGAGCGGCTCGGCCTAAGACGCGCACGTCGTCCCCCGAGCGAAAAGTATTGTGTTGTTTTTACTAGCCTTTTTTATTTACTGTGCGGGGATTTGCCCCCTTTCATCGCCCTCAACAACCTCTGTTTGGCTGGCACTGGCACAGACTGCTGCTGCTGCTGCTAATCTCACTCACTCCCTCACACATACAGTAAAACGCGGGCCAGTCGCTCGAGGAAGCTCTAATCAAAACGCTCGCAGCTGCTTCCCGCCTCTCCAGCTGGCTGATTTATTACACTGTGAGGAGGCGTGAGGAGATGCTAGGCGTGTGAAGCCGGCAGAGGTGGCAAAAGTTGGGCCCTCAGAAAGTAAAGACCTGCCATGTATAAGCTTCGTTTAGTGAATAAACCAGCTGATTCTAATAGGCACAACTCATCAACATCAACTAGGAAGATGAGCGAATCAGTGAAATTCCCCTTTTTAAGCTTAGAGAGTTAGAGTTAGAACTGATAAACAGGAAAAGGACTGTTAGCTTCTCAAGCCGGACTATTCCACCTCTATGTGTGTGTAGGGTGGTGTATAGTGGGGTAGTGGTGTAGTGTGTGCTCTGTGGATTGTCTGTGTGTAAGGATTGATATCCCTCATGCTGGGACGGAACGGTGTCTCTAAACACACACATACACACTCACTCTCTCTCTCACACACACACACACAAGCCCTCCTGCTGCCACCTGATTGAAATCTGGCGATGGGGCCCCTGCTTAGGTTCCAGGCCGTCAGGAGCGAGCTGCTGCCTTCAATTTGGGATCCCAGATGAAGCAGGCGAGGACACCTGTTTCAGCTGTAGAAGGGGGTATGGCTTGAGTTCCACACATGTATGCACACACGTAGAGAGGCACACACACAAGAATGTATACACACACACTCATATTGGAATACACACACACACACACACACACAAACACATTTATACATACATACTGCCCTACTAAGGTAAAGTGCAATAACTATGCAAACATTGAAACTGAGGAAAATGCCTTTAAAGTTGTCATACTGCCCAGTCCAACGTGTTGGAGGTATAATAGTGGTGATGCTTTAATGTACTTTCTAAATATGAAGAAGCAAAATATTCAGTCACAAGACAAAAGAGGTGCTACAGTCTAAACTCAGTTTTTGACAAAATGTGTAGTGACTGCCTTTTGGCTTTGAAGGGCAGTATACATTTATATACAATATTATAACTCATAATAATATATAACACATTTTATAGACTTTTGATTACATACACACATGCATTAACACAGACACACAGACAGACACACACACACACCTCAACTTCATATATACATGCTTTTTTGACTATATTTTTATTCACATACACATGTATTGTTACACATACACACACACCTTAGCCACATGTTCTCCACACCCCATTCCTTAGTGCTCTATGGTCTAATGCCCCCCCACCCGTGTCACATCTGTGCCCAAACCCCCTTCAACCCCCCCCCCCACACACACACACACTTCCCTCTCCACCTCCATACTTCTCCACCATGAGGCCTTTCTTTGCACCCTACAGGCCTGCAGCCTTCACTGGGTCCAGACGAAATTTCATACATACTCTACTCCAGTCAACCCACCCCCCCAACCATAACCACCACCACAAAATAACTCTTTTAACTGAGTCCCTGTACGCCCGACTCAGAAACCCATAACAAGCCCTGCACACAGATCTCCCTCCCTTACTCTATCTCTCTCTCTCTCTCTCTCTCTCACTCACTCACACCGCCCAACAACCAGCCACTCACCTCTGCTCCAGGTCATGGGGCAACACAGGTTCAGCTGCTCCACTTCTTCATCTCCCCCCAATGCTGCTCAGCTAACCCTCCCTACACCTCAGGCCTTGGCGTCCTCCACCTCCTCCTCCACCTCCTCCTCCACCACCTCCTCCCCTCCTGTGGGGTGCCCCGGCAGATCGGACCTCTCTCATTAGAGGGGGGAAGCGGCCCAGTGGGGCGTCTTTGTACTCAGCACGGGACACGTCCCGTGGACCGGGCCGCACCCAGGCCTCCGCACTTCCATCTGGGCCTATCGCTTTATCAGAACCACTTGGCTCCAGGGGCCTCGTGTGATGCTATCGCAGACGTCTCCTCTTACTCAGTCAGAAGGAGTCAAAGCAGTCTCCCATCGCTTCTTGTTGACCTTTTGCGTCTAATTTCTCAGCTTTTTTCCCCCCGTCTTTTCTTCCTTGTCAGGAAAGCAGGGGTTGGAGGTTAGGGGGAGAGAGAAAGATAGAGAGAGAGAGAGAGAGGGAGGGAGAGAGAGAGAGGGAGGAGAGAAGCGCGAAAGTTTTGTTTACATGCTAGTATCGCTTAGGGTGTGTGTGTGTCTACATATGTGCACACATGCAGGCACACATGTGTGTATGTATGTGCATAGAGGGAGAATTGGTGTTTTCACCAAATTCAAAAATAATCCTTTGGTACAAAATTCTTCTCATCTACTAGTAAAAGTAAACAAAGTAGAACGGCTTGTCTCTCTCTGAGAGCGGTGATGAACCTCAGCTTTTAGCTTTTCTAGTAAACTTTCGAAAAACTCCTTTGTGTCATTATGTTAGTCCATTACATACATCACATAGTTGCAGAACTGTGTCACTAAAAAAATCTATGAAATTATGTGTAAAGAAAAACAAAATCAAACAAAAAACATAAACAAAATCATTCATTTGATTCAATAATTTCTTCAATAATTTCTTGCAAAGCTCCTTTATGGACCAGTAATAAGTAATTATTTGTTATTACATTGTCTTTCTTCCTTCCTCATCTTTATTCCCATCCTCCATCTAAAACAAGATGAGTGTTATTGTATTGATCTATTAGCAGCTAGTTACAGAAGTCTGGACCGTCGGACATCTAGTCCGCTTCCTGTCTACTCCACTTCCTGACAGAACTCTTTACAGAAAATGAAAAGGTCACAGGTCACTTGAACAGAAACGTAGATCGCACTGACTGATCAGGACCATCTTAGAACTCAGGAAAATATGGCAGGAATGTGGTGGCCATATGATTATATGTAGCTGTTTACACGCCAATCCTGCGGCATGGATGTTTTGGTTTAAGTATAAATGATAGTACATCTAACAAGTGATTTCTAGTAAATAGTTTCATGCCTAAAGACATTCAAAAGGACACATCACCTAAAATAATATCTACATAAAAAGTTGCTGTGGCAAGCTAAAATATGAATGCGAGAGTCTTAACACTCATACTGTTGTTTTGTTTTTGTGTTAAACGAGTCATGAATTGGAGTGAAACGTATCTTAAGCCTTATCATGCCTAAATATATCTCTGTAATGTCTATGTCAGTGTGTTGCTTTTTTCTGTTATAATTGCAGTCATTTGGTTGGCCATAGTAAATTTTAACTGTCAGATGTATCTACAGTGGGGAGAATGCATATTTGCGTATTTGCTCAAAATTTGCACCAGATGTTGCCATCAATCCAACTATTGAATTCATACAATGAAATCAGACCACTTAAGCATAAAAGTTGAGTTATGTATAAGAAATAAAGTGAAATGACACAGGGAATAAGTATTGAACATACTTTATTTAACACTTTGTAGAAAAGTCATTCTTGATAATTACAGCTTCTAGGTGCCTTCTGTGTGGAGTGAACAGTCACCTGCAGTGTTCAGTAGTGATTCTGGCCCATTCGTCCACACAAACTGTCTTCAAATCTTCAAGGTTCTGGGGGCCTTATTTATCAACTCTTATCTTCAAATTTCACCATACAATTACAATTGGATTGATGTCAGGTGATTGACTGGGTCATTCTAGCAACTTGATTTCCTTTCTTTGAAACAAATTAATTATTTCCATGACTTTGTACTTGGAATCATTGTTCACTCTCTTTTAATTTTTAGCATTTGGGTAGAAGGAAGCAGATTTTTATTTAAAATGTCCTGGTACATTTTTTCATTCATTCTGTCTTGAATAATATGAAGTCTGCCAGTACCATTTGCTGGAAAGCAGCCCCTCATCATGATACTTCAATGCCCAAACTTAACTGTTGGCATGTTGTTCTTGGGGTAGTCAATCCTTCTCCGAAATGATGTGCAGAATGACAGCCAAAAGTTTGGTTTCATTTGACAATACTATAGTCTCCCCGTAATCCACAAGCTTCTCCAAATGTTGTTTTGCATACTTTAAATGAGCCTCAACATGCTTTTTATTTAGCAATGGAGTCTTGCGTGGTGGTGAGCATTCATGGATGCCGTAGCAGTTCAGCGTATTGCTTATGATTTTCTTTGAAAGAACAGTACCCACTGATGCAAGGTCTTTCTGAAGTTTTGCCCGAGTGGTTCTTGGCTCTTGGAGAACTCTTCTTAATTTTTGGACTCCTTAGTCAGAAATCTTCCATGGAGCACCTGATCGTGGCCGGTTTATGGTGAGATGATGCTCTTTACATTTATGGATAATAATAATAATAATAATAATAATAATAAACTTTACTTGTATAGCACAGTTCATACATGCAAGATGCAGCTCAAAGTGCTTTACAGTTTAGCAGGGTTGTTACAGGACAACATTTCTTGCAGTCCAGCGGTGCCGGAGCAGATGAATACAGTAGCAAACTGACTCTTGCGTGAACACAGGTAGGCAGTCCTTGTAGGCCCTAGTCAGCGATCTTTGTAGTCTAGTGGCACTAGAACTATGCAATGCCCTGTTAATGCGGGCTCTTATGTGAACATAGGTCGGCAGTCTTTGCAGACCAGAGGCACTAGACGAGGAAAGTTCATTTAGGCGCAGTCGGTTGTTAGTGTCCCCAGGGAGCAACAGGGGTGAGGAAAAACTCCCTGTTTAATGGCACCCACAGTTACAGACACAGTTACAGAAACATTCAGAATTCTGGAAATGTCCCTATAACCACTGCCATAATAATGATTTTCAACAATAAGATTGCAAAGGTCTTGTGAGAGCGCTTTGCTTTTACCCATCATGAAATATTTCCTGTGTGACTCCGGAGTAATGAGAAGCCTTTATAGGCCATCAATTAGGACTAAACCAGCTGATATTATTAGCACTGATAGAGGGCAGGGTTTCTCTCTCAATACAGACTTTTGTGTACTGTCTTTTGTGCAGTTTTATCTTCATGTGTTTAATACTTTTTCCATGTGTTATTTTACTTTATTGCACATAACTCAGTTTATGCACTTGAATGTTTAGACGCCTTTGTATGAATGGAATACTTGAGTTCGTACTGACATATCCATCATACTGACACATCCCACATGTGGTGGGAATTTTGTGTCAGTAGTCATTAGAAATAACTTTACTGAAAAAAATGGTGATGTGTTAATTTGTATTCTTCCCACTGTATGTTGTCAGAATATATGACCTTGAACACAATCCTAAAACACTGAATCCCCATCACTACATACCCAAGACTGCCCAGACTGCCTCCAGCCTGATGTGCAATGCTAGGCAACACCTTCAGAGGTCCTCCGATCAAGATGACGATAAAGAATTTCAAGCAAAGATGGGGATAAACACAAGAGGGCAACAGTTTACCAGAAATCTTATCCGTCTGTCATATATGGCCATACTTTGGACCAGCTGTCTGCGCCGTCAGGGGAAACTCCTCAGCTAGTCCAATTAAATGAAGCTCTTTGTATACTTTTTTCTATCCCCCACCCCTCCCTCTGTCCCTCTTCCTCTCCCTCGATGTCTCTCTCTCGCGCTCTCTTTCTGCTTTCCTTTTCCAATGATCCTTAGCCCGAGGCAGACAGGTCCGTGTTGTTCCCCTGGGACAGATATCGCAGACCAGTGACTGCTAAAAAGTCTTGTGTGGCTCGCTGAAAAAAAGAAAGATCAATCACTTAGGAAACATGGTTATGGGATGCCTCGCAGCCAACATGCTCTGACTCAAAACATACTAAAACCCTCCACTGCGGCCTTTGTCTGAATGTCTCATAAAAAATATAGGCTTTAGTCTGGTATAAGTTTGTTTGAAATCCCTTTCCCCCGCTTTTATGTATTTTATTGCAAGAAATGATTCACCGCCATTGTCCAATCCGTCAAATGAGGAGGATAACTTTAGTGTTATTTGTCCATAAGAAAATAGCAAGGATGAAAATATGCTAGAGTAATTTTGTCATTGTAAGATAGGTTAATTACTTAAAACGTGATTTGCCGAAGTTGTGGCATACTTGCACAGACGTTCAGCAGTTGATTTCCAAACACTGCCGGAGACACGCGGACAGCATATCACGGTAATAAACGCAAATAATTATTGGAAATAATGTCCAGATAGATGGATGGCCGCCAAATTATGAAATCATGCGCTCTTCCACGGTCCATCCAGTGATTATTTGGGGAGCGCATTTCGGAAAACAGGTGTTTCCAATACAGCGTGATGTCTTCACGGTCTTCGACCCCCTTCATTTTCAGATGATGATTCATTCAGATATGATATTTCATGGCTGTAACTGAATGCTTGATGGGAGTCGATTCTAGGGAGATGTGGAGGAAAAAGAAAGCGGGAGAGGAAAAAAGCTTCGGTTCTAAGGACATCCATGTAATAGATGCTGATTGTGCTGTTAAATCACTGGCGCTCTTTTTGGTCCATAATGAAGAACACCGCAGAGAAAACATGAGGCTGATCATAAATAGCCTATATACTGCGAATATACTGGGAACAGCAGATAGACCACATGCTAAAAACGCTGAGACGCTGAAATTACCCAAGAAAGCGATCGCTTACGTGATTCTGAGAGCAGGTGGCATATTTATATGCTTGGTCACGGCGAAAAGAGTACACGGCATCTACATGATCAAAACCTGCTTGTCCATATCAAAAGCAGCCCTAAATATGTGGTCGTGCTTATTTATCCGTTTCTGTATTGTCATAAACAAGTTGTGCGTTTATAGGGTGGAAATGGGGGGGCTATTGAAGTAGCCACTATGCGCCAATGTAAGGTTAAGTTTGACTTCATTGGACAAAATATCTCTGGCATATATGTTGGGTTATATTATGTGAAAATTATAATTATCTTATGTTATTATGTTATGTTACGCAAAGTTACTCCTAAGTTCTGGATGTTAAATAAATATTTCTTTGTTTAGTCATTACAGTAATTCAAGTTAGGCCCACTTAATTTCATACATTTTCCATAAGTAAATGTTGTAAATGAGGACAAGCAAGTCCATATAATATGATCTGTTTGAGGTACCAGTAGTTAATTTTCAATTTTAGACACTGAAATTCTGCTTGTTTTTAAGAGAAATACAGATAGAAAACAACATGTGAAAATCAGGTAAATGAGTTAAAACGTTTATTGAACTTTTTGTGCTTGGCACTTGTATTTACAGTTCTTTAAAGGCCTCTGAAAATAGTTTTACTTTTTCTCACTGCTTTCCTGCATGATGTATTGTTTTTTTAAGTAATATTTTTTTTAACTTCACCAAAACACTGGCCATATAATTGTATTATTGCTTGGCACTTAAATACATTTATCTACAACACACCAAAACATTATAACTCTGTTTTTCCTACTAAACCTTACATTTTTTTCTTCACACAACAACTTGAAAACATACTGTATTGCGTGCATTCATCACTGTAAATATGCTTTAAAAAGATCATCCACTCAAAACACGGTGACAAAACATATCCCAGTTTCCCTGGGAAATCGATGAGGCACCCGATGAATCTAAAAGCAAACCTCAGCATAGTCACTTTCTTCCACCCCTCTTTTCTTTTTTTATTTCTTCTTTTTCTATCATTCCTCCAACACCAAGGCTGTGCGCAGTACTCTGCGCGGTAACTTCAGGGTCACCCATAGTTTTACGGCTGTTTGAGGGCATTCTAATGTCTGTCACTCCGTCTGTGATCTCTCCTGCGGTCGAGCTTCGGGGTGCCCAACACGCACACACTCCTTCTCTCTCTCCCTCTCTCTGTCTTTTTCTAACTCTTTTCTTCATCACGTGACTCTTCCCAAACAGCACAACAGAGTGCATCAAAAGACCGCTGGCCAGTGTTCAGTCAAGGCTGCGTTTAAGTACTAACAAAACAACAATGCGTTCAGGGTCATATGCTTCAGGCGGACGTAGACCTTCCTCACCTCCTCTCTCTCCTTTTTTTCTCTCTCCATTTCTTTCCATTTCTCTCTCTGCCTCTCTCTCTCTGTTGAATCAGCAGAGGAGCCTAGGGAGAGAGAGAGAAAGTTGTGTGGTTTTCTGGTCGGGGCGTTTGTCCTTTAAATGCCCTGCTGTGGGGACTGAGCCTCTCTATTGCACCATTAGAGATCCATGTGTTCACATCTGTGTACTTCCCCCCCAAAGAAGCAAGAAGGTCCTCCTTGGATCTCCCCAGCGACCTCATGGGGGGTCTCCTTCAATTTGTACCCCCTTTTAGTACGTAAGTTCAGGTGCAAGATTTGTTGTGGGTGGGTGGGTGGTTGGGGGGGGCAGTTCATCAGAGCTTGCACATAATCCATCCATCTGTTTCCACACCACTTTATATATAAGAGCTATTTAAATATCACTTTCTCACTCGCAACATGCCAACGTCCAGCTGAGTAAAGTGTAACACATACATGAATGTACTGAGATGATTTTGTTACATGTCCATTTTTCTGAAAGGTCAGTTATTTTCCTCTCAACCTTTGTATACAAACAACCAGTAAATACACTTGGCTTTAGAGTTTGACCACCTAAAAAAAACAACACAAAAAAACACAGCAATGTCCTTCAACCCCTTGATATCCACAGCCCATCCTCGTATGTCTGTAGATAACTGCTTTAAGAGGGGAGACAAAGTCTACATTGGTGTCTTGGTTCAACATCAGAAGTGCAGAAGGCATTGAGGTGGGTGGGCATGGGGATGAGAAGAGTGTGTGTGTGTGTGTGTGTGTGTGTGTGTGGGGGGGGGGGGGGTGTATGACAGCAGTCGTTCCCAAACATTACAACCCGTTTGACGGAAGAATGCCGATTTGTCGCTCCTCTCCTCCCTCTCTCTCTCTCTCTTTTGCTCCATCTCTCTTACTCTCCTCAGTGCGCTCCTACACCATGTGCATGGACATCTGGGAGGAGGAGCCGTACTGGCGGCCATCGCAGGTACCACCGCCCTGCTGGCCACCGGCGGGATTGCCGATCATGTGCATGCCCTCCATGCTGCCGCCGGGCAGGTACTGGCGCTCGGCAAAGGCCCCAGCGCCGGAGGAGGAGCAGAGCAGGCCCCCCTGTGGCTTCTCGGGGCTGGCGGCGAGGCGCGGCGAGGTGGGGAAGTTGTATCCGTACAGGTTGTAGGGGTTGTGCAGGGAGAAGGCGTTGTAGGAGCCCTGCTGGACGTGGTGGTGGCCGCCCGCCGTGAACATGTGGGCGGAGGAAGGGGAGGAGCCGGGTGAGGAGGAGGAGCCAGAGCCGGAGCCGCCGCCCGCCTGCATGACGTACTGCAGCTGCGAGGCCGGGAAGGACGCCAACTGGCCGCCGTAGGCGTCCATCTTGGATCCGCCACCGCCGCCGCCTCCCCCGCCCCCACCGCTCCCGCTGACGGCCCCGCCCCCGGCTCCACCCTGCATCCCAATTAGGGAGGAAGTCCTCTGGGGCAGGAAGGAGTCGGGCGCCTGCGCGGAGGCCACGCCGCCCCCTGCTGTCTGGAGGCGGCCGTAGGAGCCGTCGGCCAGGCCGCCGTAGCCCTGCAGGGCGGCCATGTTGCTGCGGGCGCAGGCCGGATACTCGGACAGGCCCAGGTTGCACAGCTGGCTCTCGCGGCAGCCCACGTTGAAGGTGTTGGGGGCCAGGTGGAAGGTGGGAGGGGAGCAGGAGGGGGAGAGCAGGTGGGCCGCCCCGGAGGGGGACGGGGTGCCTGTGCTGGAGGTGGTGGGGGATGTCCCTGTGCTGCCTCCTGAGAGATGGACAGAGACAGGGAAGGAGGAAGAGAGAGAAGGAGAGACAGAGAGAGAAAAAGGAAGGGAGGGAGAGATCGTAAGGGTTTGAGTGGACAAAAAATATACAGAGAGACAGACAGACAGACAGACAGACAGACAGACAGACAGACAGACAGACAGACAGACAGATAGACAGATAGATAGATAGATAGATAGATAGATAGATAGATAGATAGATAGATAGATAGATAGATAGATAGATAACAGACACATTGTTAAATTGGGAGAGAGGGAGGAGGAAAAAAATAGACAGGAGGAAGAGAGAGAGGGAGAAACAAACAGAGACAGAAAAAGCAACGGTGAGGCAAAGGCCGGATCTCGACGGAGTGAAACAAAAACAGGCACTAGAGCCAACAATCACACCGGGCGCAGGGTCTCTCGTTTCGGGGCCACGCGGCCTGGCCGTCTCGGCGTCTCCGCGCTGCGAGGAGCCCCGGTAAACACACTTCCTTTCTTTCCCACCACACAGAACCACACAGAACCAGCGCTCTGTTCCTGGCTGGCACGGGGGCTGCTCCAAGCAGGCATACCGCAGCTCAGGATCTTTGACAGCGCTCTTTGTTTGAGATTAGCCCTGAGAGGCTTTTTTTTTATCTTTCTCTTTTTTTTTGTGAGCGTGGCCGAGCAGTAAATTTTATTTGAACAGAAATAAGAAACATTTTTGTGTATTTATGTGTTTTAGTCGGTGGTTTAACGAAGCTAATGGGGACTAGAAGTCTTCACCCGTCAGGAAGCGTGGCCTTAACATCGTAATGCAAATGTGGCTTCAGTTTGGTTCAACCCGTGTCTGGTCAACAGAGCTCGCAGCTTGCCTCTCCTCCCTCTCTCTCTTTCTTTCTTTCTCTATCTCTCTCTCTTTCCCTCTTTCTCTCTCTGTCTCGGTCTCGCTCTCTCGCTACGCAACATGCAGCATTCATAATTTAGGCACGCATGAATGTACGTCAGATGAAAAAAATAAAGTTTTCTTCTTTCTGGACGGACAAAAGACAAGCTTGGCATTACTGCACCTTGAAGCAGTCAAGCTTTCTGGAACCCAGCGGATAGCTGTGGGCTGTCCATGGCATATTTCTTTATTAACGAGAATTTGGCTTTGGTTCATATTGAATATCTTTTTTTTCCCCCTCTGTAACACTTCAGCTTGATTCTCAACATAAAAACTAAAGACAGAAGGAGAAAAGAAAGAGGGAGATGAAGAAAAAAAGACAGCGGTTCTGGACAGCTTTAAGACCAGGAGGCACTCCGGGCTCTGGCTTTTCCTTCGGCTCCATATGACTTGGATAAGGGCTGCACCGAGCGATTGGCTCCCCCTCTGTGCTCTGGCGCACTATTGGCTGTGGGGGGGTGAGGCACGGCAGTGATGTCATGTTTTTCCCCCCGTAGCGGAGCAAGGGGTGACACACCGCCTGCCGGTTCGCCTGAGGGACCTGCTGATTACGAACGCACAGAAACCCAGAAACAGGCGAGAAGGGGAAGGAGGAGAGGAAATGCTGTTTTTTCTTCCTCAAAAAAAGCAATACAAAAAAAATAATAAAAAAGAGCAGGGAAAGTTCATCAGCGGCGCGAGGACTTTAATTAACATTTAATCCACTCTGAGAGCCTGCTGATGACTAACAGATGTCTGATCAGACACAACACGGGCCCCCACTCCAGCTGTCCTGACCCCCTTGTATCGCCAGTGCACCAGTGACACGGGTGACGGCGTAGGGAGGGGCTTTAGCTGCTTCGGCTCCCTAACATGGGCGCCCCCTGATATTAGCCATGACCAAGGTCACCGTGGCCAAGGTCGCTAGGGAGACGACTTGTATAAGAAGGCGGATGAAAGTATGACAGAGAGACGACAGAATTCTTTAATAATTATTTTTTTTCCTACATGCCCTCAAGCAGCTCTGAAGAACTCTACATTGACCAATAAAAGGAAAAATCACAATTACAAATGTGTTTTTGTGTCTTTTGTAGCCATTGTTCGTAAATGTTGTATTCAAATTTCACAGACATGCCTGCTGAGGTTGTCTGAGGAGGGCCCGAAGGTTTTTCTCTGCTTGGCAAATAAACTTTCAGACATTTGCTCATGAATTTTCCAACACAAATACAAATACACTCTAGACTATGGTCGATTGGAATGACTGTATTGACCTGATGTAAGGGGTCATTTGCAGAGAGAGGGACTTCAGAAGTGTGTGCAGATGGAGAAGGATCAGAGTACAGTACACACCTTGCTGTTTCTGCATGTTGGTGAAGTCCTCAAAGGTAAGGGTCCTGACAGGTGGTCTCCAGAATGCATATGTCTCCATTATGGCCTCTAAACCAGTCCTGTGTAAAACAGATAGAGAGGGGAAGAGAGAAGTAGATAGATAAAAAAAAATAGAGAGAGAGAGACAGACAGATAGATAGAGAGACAGAGAGAAAGTAAAGAATGAATCAAGGCAAAGGGCATAAAATTCCTGTTTTGAGCCAGTGAATGTTAACCCATAAAGAAAGTCATATGCAACATTGTACAGAGCAACAGGGGAATAGGAGTCGACATACATACTGAGTGAGTGAATGAGTGATGCAAGTCAGTCATGAAAGAGAAAGACCCGTAGAGTAAAAGAGGGAGACAGAGAGAAATAAACACAGAGGTAAAGACAGAGAGAAACAAGACACAGAAAGACAGAGAGAGAGAGAGAGAGAGAGAGAGAGAGAAAGAGAAGGAGAAGGAGAAAGACAGAAAGACAAAGGGGAGAAGAGGAAGACAGAGAGGGGTAACAGGACAGAGAGAGAGGCAAGGGGGGATAGAGAGAGAGAGAGAGGCTAAGGGAGAGAAAAAGAGAGAGACAGAGGCAAAGAGAGAGAGGGGGGGGAGGCCTGGAGGAAACTGAAGCCAGTAAAAGGGAGCAGATTTTTACTGTGCCCATAAATCTGGGTGACGTTTCATCTCGGATCTGTACACGACTCTCCTTCCTGCGTGATTTACTCTCCTGCACCTCGCTGGGCCCGCGCCCAGGCCCCCAGGCCCCCCGGCCCCCTGGCCCCCGGCCCCAGCCCACGCCGGCCCCACGCCTGCCTCCGCCTCGCTCCCGTCCTGTTATTTTAGGGGCTGTAACTCTCGAGTCAGCCAGCCAGCCAGCCAGCCAGCCTCGCTCGTTAGCGAGGCACGCTAATCACACACACCCTCCCCTCCGTCACAACTACACTCATTCATAACGGGGAGGGCTGGGTTGGGTTGGAGGAGGCGACCGGCCAAAATGAATGCCCCCCCCCACAACCCCCACTTCGCTCAAACTCACGATCCAGACAGCACCAATGAATTTAATGTTGCTAACCTGCCCTTAGAATAACAATCAGCAGCCAAAGCGTACGATAATATCCCTAAAAAAAATCAGACAGTAATCCTTTAACTCCCGTAGATGCTGCTGAGGATTTATTGTGCCATTGATTCATAACTGGACATGGCCATTTATTCAGCAATTAGCCTGGCAAGCGTACGTATGTAGCCCTTGGGTCTGCATAGACTCAGCCCGGTGGCTGAGCAGTAGTGTAGTGCTGCCGCGTTCAACTCAAGATCTGATTGGACAAAAGAGATGCATGTTTGGCTTCCAGCAAATTTAAGTTAAATCAGGGGTGTGCGTGTGGATGGAGGGGGGGGGGGGGCGGGTGTGCAGCACGAAATGTGAAAAGTTTTTCTCTCTATAAATATCTTATTCCTGTGTAATCGTTTCATCTCTATTTTTCTGCAATGAAAATCTAACGCTAGTTCATAAATCAGGCGCTCTATTGTTTGAAAAATGAAAAAAGATGTCTCAAATATCTGTGCGGATAATGTGCACCAGATGCGCGAGACGCTTTCATGTGCTGTGGGCCCACTGCTAGCCTTCCCCTCGTTATATGATAATTCAGACGCACATCTTATGGCAAACGAGTGCGGGGCGGAGAAAAAAAAGTGGAGAGGGTGGAGTGGAGCCGAGGAGAGGAGAGTGGAGTGGAGGAGAGGAGGAGAGAGAAGGAAAAGGGGGAGAGAGAGAGAGACAGAGAGAGAGAGACAGAGCAAATGAGACGAATGAGCAGAGACAAATGGGAAGAGATGGATGGTCAGATAGAGGCATGGGTGGAAAGAGAAAGACAAAGCGGCACAAACGAATGAACGAATGAAGGAATGGAGGGAGACTGATGCGAACGGCGGAGCCAAATCATATGACGTTATCGCGCACTCACTCATTGGTGGATTCTTGGCAGGGGCTGACGAGGGCTGACTTAATGTAGAGCAGCATATGGGATAAAGTGCTATCTCCAGAGGATTATTTCCATATTACAGGGTACATGCGAGGAGCGTGCATACTAGCACATGCAGAACACTACCCCCCCCCCCCCCCCCCCCCCCAAAAAGAAGCTCTGGGAGGATTTATGAACCTCGGGTCAATGACCTTTAAAAAAAAAAAAAAAAAAAAAAGCATACCTGTTTCTCCCAGAATCACGGAAGCCCTTTGCAAATGGATTACGGTCGATCTTCAGTCGAGTGATCTGTTTGTTTTTTGGGGAAAGGAAGAGGGTAAGAAAAACAATAACAAACAATAACATTCTCTTTGAATAAATCACACACAAAAAAATCATGCTGAACATGACTGACATGAATTAGCAGCAAATCACTTCCAATGGCCCCTTAGACGAAGAAGAAACCAGGCTGGAATTTTTTTTTTTTTAAAAGAGGCTTTTAGCTCGAATTGGTGCATCCAACCTTAAAGCATTCTCTCTGGTCAAGCTGCAACCGCTGCTCGCATACCCAAAGTGCCACCACAGCAGTAAGATTGAAAGCCGTGGCACGGGCCCAAAGAGAACAGGCTGGAGTGTGCTCTCCAGCACATGGGTGGGCCACTCCTGGGAATCCAACACTGTTGTTTCGACACCGAAAGCTGGGAGGCACTATGGGGAAATTAAATGGGAGGCTTACAGCAGTACCCAGCTATTTAGATTGCACAGCCTTGCCATGCATTTTAAAATGCACTTCCTTCTTCATCACAAGGCTGGGAAGCTCCCCACACTTGCTATTGGTGAAAAACAAGGAGGGGAGAGTAGGAGGGAGACGTCAGCTGTATGCCATTTTTATTGGATGATACCCTGAGGTACAGACAACCTGATTTGTCAATTGGACAGACTCCAAAGTAACACAGTGTCTAATTGGATGACCCCAGATGGATAACACTCTTGCTATGATTTCCACGATAGACAGTCAAATGTGCGGCACATGTGGCATGGGACGGCAGGCAGAGAGAGAGAGAGAGAGAGAAAGAGAGAGGGAAAGAGAGAGGGAGAGAAAGAGAGAGAGGGAGAGAGACAGAGCAAGAGACTGTAGATATACAGATAAAGAGACAATTCCACAGAAAAACAGCACATGGATAAGTACAAAAACGTGTTAAGAACTTGACAACTTGAAGCGATCAAAGACAAGCCATGAAAATAATATAGTGGTCCAACATCAGCCTGAAAAAAAAACTAAAAAAACATCCTGAGAAGGCCATGCAAGGCAATGCCATTCTGACCTGGTGGTCAAAGACAAACCATCAAAGAAATGAGGGAAAAACCAGAACAAAGTAGTTGAACTATATTCGCTTTACACGATAAAAAAAAAAAAAAAACACACAGACACAGACGAAGCCATGTAAGTCAATGCAATGCTGACCTGTTGGTTCTGGTAGGCTGTTACGGTGGTGAAGACGGTCTCGGGGAAGCTGAAGGTCTTGACTCCCTCGCCGGTGGGGACGGGCTTAGTTGGGGAGAGGTCGCTGCTGAAGTCCTTCCGGATCACGTGCACGCGTGGCTGGTACTTGTGCATAGAGTGGAGGATGATCTGGTGAAGACAAGGAAAGCACACACACACAACCACACGCGCACACACACACATACATACACACATACACACACACACACACACACACACACACACTGCGGTTAGAGAAGCTGTCTATGTGTGTGTTTGTGTTTCTACGTGGATGGAGTGTGTGTGTGTGTGTGTGTGTGTATGTGCGTGGGAGAAAGAGAGAGAGAGTGAGAGTGAAAGAGAGACTTGAAGAGAGTTTGTGTGTGTTTTAAAAAGGGTTTGAGGTTTGGAGGTTGCCTGTGTATGTATTTTGACAGTGGTTCATAATGTCTATATCATCACAGCGTATGAAGTTAAATATAGGTGTTTTGGGGGGAAAGACGATATGCTTAGGCAAGAGGCGTGTGTATGTGAGAGAGAGAGATTTACTGACTGAAAGACAGGGAAGACCAGAGAAGATAGATGGAGAAAGGACGTGAGAGAGTGGAGTGTGTTAAAAAGAAGAAAGAGGGGGATTTGAAGAAGCTATGAATCTAAGCACATTGTGTGTGTGTGTGTGTGTGTGTGTGTGTGTGTGTGTGTGTGTGTGTGTGTGTGTGTGTGTGTGTGTGTGTGTGGTTGGTGTGCCTGCATGTGTATGTCTTTTGTATGTGTTTGCAGTGTGGTGTGTGTGTGTGTGTGTGTGTGTATGTCCATGTGTGCTTGCTGTATATGTATGTGTTTTGTGTGTGTGTGTGTGTGTGTGTGTGTTTGTGTGTGTGCACGCACATGTGTGTGCGTGTTTTTGTGTGTGTGCTGGGTGTTATTGCACTTACGCAGAGAGCAAATGTATCATTCAGGCAGGACACCCACTCACACTGTGTGTGAACAGCGCCTCCACGGAACATATATTTCTGACCATGGCTGGACATCTGTGGTTCTGCTTCTATGCATGCTGATGTGCTAGAGCGTGCCTAAGTGTGTGTCTGCACAAGCGTGTGTGTGTGTGTGTGTGTGTGTGTTCACGCACACGTGTCTGTGTGTGTGTGTGTGTGTGTGTGTGTGTGTGCACATGTGTGTGTGTGTGTGTGTGCATGCATGTGTGTGTATATGTGTGTGTGTGTGTCTTATTCCACTTCTGCCCTCAGTTAACTAGGAGTTTCAGAGCTAAAGCAGCTACAGGATCCGCCTCTTAAGAGCTGCCCAGCCTGTCTGCTGCAAATCAGCAGAGAACAGGCCTTCTGCTCGCCTGATCGTTGCATGCAAAACAACGGACGTGGTGGGTGTTTTCACGTTCTTAAGTGCATGTGTGTGTGATTGTGTGTGTGTGTGTGTGTGTGTGTGTGTGTGTGTGTGTGTGTGTGTGTGTGTGTGTGTTTTGTCAATGTGTGTTCAGAGACACAAAATGTTTTATAGAGGAGGAAAACAGAGCAAATGATGCACAATGCATGCATCAGTATGAATATATTCATGTACATGTGCATTCTGGTCTGTTTGTGTGTGTGAGAACAAGTGTGTGTGTGTGTGTGTGTGTGTGTGTGTGTATGTACACACACAAACACACACACACACACACGGGGAAACATGCAGACCAGAGTGCCGCGCCAGCCGGGTGTGTGTTTTCACACCAGCGGCCCCGGCGTCAGATCCAGATCGAAGCCCACGCTCCCCCATGCCCCGCGGCCCAAAATCTGCTTCTAATTACGGGCCAAGCGAGCCAGGCCTTCCCCTGGGTCCTCCAGACACAACCGAGGGGGTCATTCATGCAGACCCAGCCAGCAAAAAAATAAAAAATAAAAAAGGCACAGTGACAAAAAAGAGGAAAAAAAACAACAGTGACAGTAAATTTAATGTTCTAGCACTTTCCACCTCTTCACCTCCACCGCTTTACACTCTTAGCCTGGAGGCTTCTCTGTAGCCATGCTTATCTTTCACTGGCTGGGGGATCAACATGTGGGGTAAGGGAAGTGGCCTTGGGGGTTATAAGGTGTGTGTGTGGGTGGGTGTGTGTGGGGGGGGTGCGGGGTATTAAGTGTAAGGGGCTTATTTTAACGACGACCAAAGTGGAAAGTTTGGCTGAGACTGAGCAAAAGTGAACTTAAGCTTGTTTAATAAGTTGCAAATTTAAAGATCATTTTCTCTTTAAGTTCCTTAAAAACATGGGTGGGTCGGGTCAGTGTGGTGCTTCCACATGGCACACAAAGAGGATTTTTATTTGCTTCTAGCCTTAATGGCTTTTTATTGGTTCTTTGTCTTAATGACTTCAGTCGGTTCATTTAAGTTCATTTACTTTTTCATTGTTTGTGCTTCACCCGTCATTTAAAAATTAGAGCCTTAAATTGCGTCTTTTACAACGTTCACCCCCGGCACGGAGAATGCCACATTTTCTCCACCCCTTTGCTTTTCTCTTTTTGTTGGCCCTCGACAGGCGTGATGACCTGGGTGGACTACGAGAAAAACATTAAAACAACACAAACAAGCAATTAAGCTGCAATAACGGCACACCTGGTACTTTGGGGCGGGCATCCAAATCCAAATATCCACCCGCTTAACCGATCCACATCTACTTCACTGTTATCTTAACCTCTCCCTCGCTGTCCTGCCTGCTCTCTCTCTCATTCTCTCTCTCTGTCATTCTCTTTCTCTCTCTCTCTTCCCCTGATGTCCACAGCAACCTCGGTCACATGGTTGGTGCCTGGGCATTGGGAACCAGTAGGGACCAGTCATGGGATGAGCGGGTCTGGGGGGGAGGGGGGTATGAGATGCCAGGCTGAGCCTGCAAGCTTACCAACTCCTCCACCTCCAACTCCAACTCCTCAACCTCCTCTTTCCTCCATCAGTCAGCCTGTGCTTTAGTGTGCGTGGTGTTGTGTGGGCTTTGGCAGGGGTAAATGCTCGCTGCATTACCGCCGCCGAGCCCCAAAGCCTTGCCGCTAAAGCCCGACACGCTGCCCGCGCTGTTGCCAGGCACAGGAAGAAGGTGGGGGGTCCGGGAGCTTGTGTTCTAGGGGTGTCAGGTTATTAAAGTTCAGGGAAGGGAAAGGGGGTGAAGGGGCGGGTTGTCTATGTGGCATGGCTGTTTCACTGGTGAATAATGGTGGGAGGGGTGGTGGATGATGTTGCTGTGCGAGTTGTGAGGGGGGCAGAGGTTTGTTGCTTTGGGGGAAATGGTGTGTGTGTGGGGGGGTGGTGGTGGCAGGTCTGAGTCGGTGGGAGAGCAGAGCTCACGGTATCAGATGGGGGTCTTTTATCCCGGCTCTGGTAGGACATGTCTGACATCCTGCTCTCGGCTGTGGGGAAGGATTACAGCCATGTTGTAGCGAGCTGGATATTCTTAGCTGACCTCACCACCCCACCATGCTGCGCTGGCATACCCTGGTGAAAATGCGAGCATAAGCCTCTGCAGGCGGCTATTGCCAGGAGTAGCCATGCCTCCCATGTCAGGGAGGATTTGGGAATACTGTAATTGGAATATTCCTGTGTGATATGGCAGTTCACAAACATCAGACAGCTTACTGGGAAGTGCTGATAGTGAGCTTCCAGGTAGACGCGTCAGCCAGGTAGACGTCTCACCTTAAATACCTTATCTCTCTGTTTCTGCTGGACTGTTCTACAAGTCGATGTCCCTTTTAACAATAAAAACTTCACAATTTAAATATTCCTACTACATTTAAAATAGTTGGGACTATGTTAAAACAGAAACCTTCTGAGAAATGGCACAATAATAATTGACTTCTCTTGAGATGGTCTATATCTGTTCTTTGCTTTCTTTGGTTTGTGCTTGACCATCTTACCCAAAATGTAAGTTGTGTCCTGCAAGTACACATAAACTCTAATTTCCATGAAATGTTAGGATTACATAACTAGATGTTTCTTTAAGTTCAAAAACATTGTGAAAAGAAGAAACTTCTACATGTTCAGTACTCTCATCAAAATCCAAAACTGTCTTTTCAAGTAGTAATAAATAACTTAAATAATTTTATACAAACCCTTACAGAGGGCCCTTCGAAAAGATCACTTTACAAAACTACAAGAGGCCAAAGACCAAAGTCTGTCTGTTGTTTGTCATGGACTTTTAAAGTTTAATTATTACGAATGACAAGTTGAGAAAGATGCATAGACAGATGGGCAACACGGGCGTGGTAAAGGTTTCCTAAGAAGGCTTCCCACTGTTTCCCTGCCAGCCGACATTACTTCAGGCAAACAAATGTCTTTTTATGAGACCGTGGCAGGACCTTAGTGAACCTCACATCAGCTCTAGTGCTTGGCCAGTCACTGCAGCGTTTTAGCGTTTAGCTCACACATAAACACGTCATGTACTGTACATGTCAGGATAATGGAGCGCCGCCGACGTGAGAAAAACAAACGCTTTATCTCATGCGCACTGGCCTGCAGCGGCGGCCATTTTGTTGAGACAGTAACTGAATCACAGACAGATAGACAAACAGACAGTTTAGAGGGTTCATCATCAAAAAAAAACCCTTCTTCTCCTATGCACCAAATGCCCTTAATTTGCAAACTGGGACATGTGCCTCTGTAATGATAGATTTGAGAAGGGTTACAAATATGTCTGTGAGAAAGATGGCAGCCCCCACTTCTCCCACCCCAACGCCCCAATAATGAAACCAGTCTGGCTGAATCTCTTCCTTCACTTTGAGTCAGTGCCTAAGGGCTCCGTCTCTTTGCCATATCCGTGTCACAGCTTATCACCGGCGACATCGCTGCGAGGCGTTCACCAATGGCGGTCCAAGCGCCGTAAACGTCAACATTGCAGCAGCTGTCCCATCTATCCTCCCTCTAATCAGCTCTGAGAATCAGCACAGTAACCCAAGAAGCAGTCCTTTGAAAAGATCCATGACAGCATTGCCTTCACACAGACAGAGAGAGAGAGAGAGAGAGAGAGAGAGAGAGAGAGAGAGAGAGAGAGAGAGAGAGAGAGAGAGAGAGTGGGAGAGAGAGAGAGATAGAGAGTGGGAGAGAGAGAGAAAGAGTTAGAGAGAGATAAGGAGAGAGTGAGAGAAAGAAAGAAGGACAGGGAGAGAGAAAGAAAGAGAAAGAGAGAGTAAGAGTGATAGAAGGGGGAAAGAATATATTGGGAGCTGTTCCCTGTCCCAGATGCTGACAGCCAACACAGGCCCAGCTCTGGCCCAGCTGCAGCACGCAGTCGCAGTTGTCTGCTATGTGGGCGGTTTTGGGGCTGCAGCTTTTTGGCTGCACCATATTGTTGTTCTCAGTCACTGTCACTGTGGCGGTAAGTTGCCATGGCGACACACCGGGACGCCGCTCTGGAGTAGAGCGCAAGCTGTCAGATGTGCTCAGTATAAATAGCAACTCGGAGGCCGCCCACTCGCTGGGGTCACTCACGCGAAACGGCTCTTCATCATCATCATTATCATCATCATCATCATCATCATCCGCGTAGCTGAGCCAAAGGGAGGGGATCTGGGAAAATCAGTTATGCGTGTGGACTTTTTCGACATTTCAAGTCGGTGAGGCGAAGGAGTAATGATCGTTGATGACGATATGACAAAACCCTCACCATATGCACTGGGACTCTCTGTGGGAATACAGGATAAAGGGATGTCTGAGTTTAACATCCACCGCACCACATTCTCTCTCTTACTGTCTTCCATTGTATTCGCTATTGTCTCTGCGCTGCATGACGCAGTGGCTTCAAAACACAGGCTTCGTCCGTCCACTGCAAGCCAAATGAGCCAGTCTACAGTCTATTAATCTCCTGCAAAGACTGGCCGCATTTCAAATGAAACACGCAAACCTACAGCACAGGAAAACAACAACAGGACTTTCTGTGTCAGGGTGTTTACGGCTGACATTCTGCAGTGTTTCAGCCCAAAGCAACACTCCAAAAATAATGTTCCTTGATCACTGCAGGCGTCCTGTAAAATAAGAGCCCACTTTAAAGCCCTGTGAAGTGCTCTACTTCTACTGTCATAACGAAAATACACCCACACTGACTGAGCTCACCCCTTCGCCTTCCAAGTCTGCCTAAAGAGATGTAGACTGGAGCATGTTTGGTGAAATTCTCTAGCCAGGGTCCAGAAGTGCTTGGCAGGAATGGTGCAGTGGAAGTTGACTGTGCAGGCAGGAGTCGCGCAGGATATGTGAGTACTGTACACCCCCATTATATTCCTTACCAAAACGAGGTGGGAGGAGTGAGGAAGGTGGTGAGTTACGACCAAGTGCCAATACAAACAGCATGACTAGTTTGATGTTAGAATTGGTCTGAGGATGAATGTGTGGTAAATTTATTCTTTTTAAATCTTTTTTAAAGGCTATTATGTAAAAGAAACTGTTGAGATATGTATTTATTGCTTGACAGCGTTGCACAGATCTGGACATGACCTTATAATGTACTGCAGCACAATATGACACTGCTTAATAGCACCCTTTATGTCAGAGAATGGATGTCAGCTTAGGGAGAGAGGGTTGGACCAGCAATTGGTTTTCTTCCTTAACAACTTGAAGTATAATATGATGTCATTGTATTAAGAATTTGACTAGCTGACCCAATGCTCAGAATGAAGTGATTGGGTGGTGGCGTGATTAGAATGATGTGGTTAGTTGATGGAATAGGTGTGATAGGTGTAGTAGGAGTAGGATAGGAGTGGTAGGTGGGCTGAATGGTTAGAACCAAATGATTGGCTATCTGAATGTCCAAAACCAAATGATTGGGTGACTAAATGTCCGAAACCAAATGATTGGCTGACTGAATGTCCAGAACCAAATAACTGGGTGAATGAATGTCTGAAACCAAAAGATTAGCCGACTGAATGTCCAAAACAAAAATAATTGGGTGACTGAATGTCTAAAACCAAACGATTGGCTGACTGAATGTCCAAAAGCAAATCACTGGGTGACTGAATGTCCCAATGGGCAAGAGAAAGCAGAGAGCAGTCAATAGGTAGAGAAAGAAGAAGAAGAGGAGCAAGGGGGCGAAGACAGCGGTGTGGCAGGGTGGACGGCTGGCTTACGTGGCCCTGGTCGTCCAGCTCGTTGTTGGTGAGCTTGAGTTTGTCGAAGCTGACCACCTGCCTCATCCAGGTGTCGCCGGAGGCCAGAGAGTCCGGGTGGATGTACACGCGGGGGGGCACGGGGGAGTCGGCGTTGCCCGCCACCATCCACTTGGAGCTGTGGTACACATACCTGCACACAAGGGTCAGACACAGGGGATGAGGTTCATCATAGTAAAGTTCAAAGGAGTAACTGTATGCACATCCCACCAACTGACCAGATGCAGGACAAATAACAAGTGCAATCAGAGATGGCAACCTGGCCCCACATATGGGCGGGCGGACACACACACACACACACACACACACACACACACACACACACACACACACACACACACACACACACACACAAAGACACACACACACAGACACACAGACGGACAGGGTCATTGCAATACCTGGTCAATCCCTCCGAGGACCAGGTAATAAAGTGCTGTCCCAGAAGGAAAAAATTGTTGCCAACCACTTGCCTGAAGAAGACCCAGCAGGGTCAAAATGTTGCTTTTTTGTTTAATAAAATTTGGGAGTTTAAGCAGTGTTGTGAACATTATACTTCCCTACTTTTTGGTTTATGATAATAAAACATTTTATTTATACAGCACTTTTCTGAAAATTTAAGTACGTTTAAGAAAGGTACAAAAACCATTCACAACACAGGAGAATGAGGTTATAGCTGCATTGAGGCATTGAGATTGAAGAAGACACTTACAGAACTTCCTCAATTTAGTTTACATTCAAGTTTTAAAATATAAGTAGGAAAAAATAAATGACAGGTGCATATGGATATATCTCTGTGCTAAATTAAAAAGCCATATTGAGAACTGCATTACAACATATATAGTACAACATTTCAAACTGTGAAGTGAGTAAAGCTCTCTCTCTCACACACACACATGCACACACACACACACACACACACTTTACACATGGAATTAAACACGTGTTCACGCAGATACACACAGAGAAATGTATACACTTTGTGCACCCAGCAGCAAAAACTGAAGTTCAGCAATTCTACAATGAGCAGATGTGTGTTTGTGTGTTTGAAGGAAGTGAAACGCTGCATTGGTATTACGCCCAGTTCTGAAGGAGTGTGGAGTGTGCTAGACATACTAGAATGATATCTGACATGACCCGCTATCAGCAGTAATGCAGACCACAGTCATTCGTTAAATTACAACGTGCGTGAACTCTACAGTCAGGTCACGAACCCTTAGATAAAATAAGCCACAAATACACACACGCATACACACACATGAACACACATAAAAATACATCCACGCATACACAGATGTTGACACAACACACACACATGTACAATGACAAATGCACACACACACACACACACACAGCAATGTCTATATTACATACTTCATGATTAAATTACAGATCACTCATAAACTCTCTGATAAATGTTTGGGATAGGATGCACCACAACATACCCACCCATCCACACAAACACAAACACACACACACACGCTCTCTCCCTCTCTCTCTCTCTCGTCTCACACACACACACACATGCACTCACTATCTATCTCACTATTGAACACACACACTCTTTCTCTCTCTCTCTGTGCCTCACACACCCAAACACACTCTCTCTTTTCCCTCTCCCTCTCTTCTTCTCACAAACAAACAAACACACTCTCAAACACACACACACACACTAAAGACACAGACAAGAATTTGACAATTAAAAACAACAAACTGGGCCACACTCTTTCTATGCTTGCATACTGGGAACAGCGACCGCCTGTCAGAACGATGGGTGAAAGCCTCTGCTCTGTCACCTCCATCACACACACACACACACACACAGACTTCACTAATTGTCACACACACTATTTCTTACACACAAACACACACACACTATCTATCTATCTATCTATCTATCTATCTATCTATCTATCTATCTATCTATCTATCTATCTATCTATCTATCTATCTATCTATCTATCTATCTATCTATCTATCTGTCTGTCTGTCTGTCTGTCTGTCTGTCTGTCTGTCTGTCTATCTATCTATCTATCTCTCTCTCTCTCTCCTCTAACTCTTTCACTCTTTCATATACACACACACAGACAGCTCTACCGCTGCGCTGTGTTGCTCTGCTGTGCCCCACCACCCCACAGGCCTGGGTCTTTCTCTCTCTCTCTCTATCTATCTCTCTCTATCTCTCTCTCTCTCTCTTTCATACACACACACAGACCGTTCCTTCTCTACCGCTGCGCTGCGTTGCTCTGCGTTGCCCCACCACCCCGCAGGCCTGCAGGCCAGAGTCCCACAGCTGTTTGGCTTTAGTTCTGGCCCATACACGCAGTTGAAAGCGTTTAGCAGCGACGCCTCTGCCAAAGTCATCACTCAACGCTAAAACATGGACAAAAAGCTCTCATTTGGCCCCTTTGTTTTTACGCTGCTCCACATTACAACCACCCTGACCCCGTGCATCCGCTGTACATGCATGGCCCTCACACACACACACACACACACACACACAGGCACACACACACAGGCACATACTCATGCATGCATGCAGGCAAACACACACACACACACACACACACGCACACACACACATACACACACATGCATATGCACACACCCACACACACGCACACCTTGCTGATAGCACACCTTGACACACACATGTGCATGTACACATGTACACATGTGCGATGCAGACAGGGGGATAAATAAGAGCTCACACATGCAAGTACACACACACATACATATGCACACATCCTCCCGACAGGCAAATAAGGAAGTGCTCACTCATTTACACACACGTGCACTTACAGACATTCACACACACACACACACACACACACACACACACACACACACACACACACACACACACACACACACACACACACACACACACACACACATAAACACAGCAGACACACTCACACATCTGCAACATACAAATGCTCATGCACACACATATGTATATGTAGATATACACAGTCACACACACACACACACACACACACACACACACACACACACACACACACACACACACACACACACACACACACGCCAAGTCTCACACAAACACATATGTGCACTCACTCACACATGCACACACACACACACACACACACACACACACACACACACACAAAGTGCCAGGCGTTTCTGTAATTTCCTGTTTGGAGTGCTGTTTAGGGTTACGCTCTGTGTAGCAGGGAAAGTGTTAAAGGAGGGGAAACCTTAGCTCCACACAGCACTGCAAATCTGATTAGCTGCCTTTCATCTTCCATCAATCTGCCATCTGGCTCCAGAGCCCCCAATAAAGATCGCTTTATGGGACACCCGCTCTGACCGGCCTCGGACACGCAGGACACACAGGACACAGCAACAACACACACACACACCCACACACACAGTACACGTCAGACACACACACACACAGGACACGTCAAACACACACACACACACACACAGGACACATCAGACACACACACACACAGGACATGCCAAACACACACACATACACAAACTTTATGAGACACCCACTTGGACTGGCCGTGCACATGCAGGACCCACCAACAATACACACACACCGGACATGCCAAACACACACACACACACACACACACACACACACACACACACATATACACACACACATACACACACACAAAGCTTCATGGGACACCCATTTGGACCGGCCACGGACACACAGGACACACCAAACACACACACCCACACACACACACACACACACACACACACACACACAAAGCTTCATGGCACCCCATGCATGGTTTCCCAGTCTTGATTATAATAATAACAACAGGTAAATATTGCAGTCGTCCAATCTTCAAATTCTTCGTTTTAGACATAAATGGCAACTTTAGCCTGTAATATTTCTGTTATTTAATCTGACAAGGTTTAAAGCTATTTGTTATGTTCTTAAAGGCAGTTGTTGTTTCTGTAAAAGCACAGACAGGAAACCTGCTATTTGTCAGTAACTGACACCTCAGAACTTATTCTTTTCTTAATTCATGTAGGCTATAATAACCTATACAGACGCTTGAGTAAGAACTGATGCAGCTTGTATAAAGCAGAGCCCAATAGCCTACTGCTAGCAAACAGCTGGTTGCAGTAGCATTTATAGGTTTCTAATTTTAGTGATAGTAGGCTAATAAAGTGTTTTTATTCTCATCATATTCCCTATTAGCTGCTCCTATGCATGATCTAGCAATTCTTGTAGCTTCAAATAACCGTTTTCAGATCACACCTGTTGTACTATACCAATGATAAAACTTTCTCCGCAATATGCTACATTTATTACGCTTTTTGTTATGCTAGCTGTGATGTCACGCAGCTAAAGAAACACGGATTGCCTTCGGGATGGATGTTGTGTCACATAATGACAGTTGCACAATGCTTACTGTAAGTTGCAGACAGCTGCTTTTCAGACTTTTGCAGACAGCCTATGACAGATAATTGCTTTAGAAAGGCTTTAATAAGAAATAACCTTGTGTTTTAGTCCTGTCAACTTCAAAGTTTGAAAACCTAATCCTACCGTTGAGTTGCGTTTGCGTTCTAATTGGTTTGGAAACGTCAATTTTAGGGTGAAACACAAAACCGAAAACGTTAAAATACCGTTTCTGTTCAGAACGAACCAATGGACAAAAAAATCTGGTTCAAAGCCCTGCACACAGGACACAACCAACAACACACACAGGACATACCAACCACACACGCACACACTCTCTCACTCACACAAATACAAACTCTCTCTACCTTTCACACACACACACACACACACACACACACACACATACACACACACACACACTATAGGGTAGGAAAAGTATGAGCACCAGTGCAGAAACACAAAAAAAAAAGGCTGCACACATATCAAGGTCCAGGTGGAAGACACACACACACACACACACACACTTCAAAAGTATTTTTCCTCTTGCACCGGCACATGGAACACTATTTAGCATATACCTCCCACACACACATCACATTCTCTCTCTTTCTCCGCCCCCCCCCTCTCTCTGTCTCCCTCTCTCTCTCAGACATACACTTACACACACACACCAGCAGCCAAAACCAAGTCATATATTGGGTTACCTTACTGACAGAGTAAGTATCACTGTTACAGTACCCTACAGGGTGGACCGGAGTGTGTGTTCACTGCTCGCCTCCAGACAAGATTTCTTATGTGCACATGTGTTTTTCAGCATGTGTGTGTGTGTGTGTGTGTGTGTGTGTGTGTGTGTGTGTGTGTGTGTGTGTGTGTGTGTGCTTGTGTGCGTGTGTGCGTGTGTATTTGGTATTTGTCATGGTGCATGTGTGTTTCTGTGTAGGTGTGTGTTCATGCATGTGTGTGCCTAAGCATGTGATTGTGTGTGTGTGTGTGTGTGCGTGTTTATGTGTCTGTGTCTGTGCATGCCACTGTATGCGTGTGTGTGTGTGCCTATGCATATGTTTGTGTGTGTGTGTGTGTGTGTGTGTGTGTGCCTATGCATGTGTTTGTGTGTTTGTGTGTGTGTGTGTGTGTGTGTGTGTGTGTGCCTATGCATGTGTTTGTGTGCGTGTTTTTGTGTGTGTGCGTGTGTGTGTTGCTTGTAAAAGAACAGATACTTTTGAATATATTGATGAGGCACACACATCTAAAGGCTTGGGCCGGAGCTGTCGTCTGCACTTAGCTATTCACGCTCTCCAGCTAAGGGCCATGCTGGCCTCCACCACATGAAACGAGGGACGTAACACAAGTAATACACACACACAAAGATTTTTACAAGTCTAATATAAACTCGGCTCTCCTCGAGAAAAGGCATCGGGCCTAAGCAAAGCAAGCAAACACCAATAAAGCCTGCGTTTCCACCAGCCCCCCAAAACCTCTCCCCCAGCCCCGGACATCACACACACACACACACACACACACACACACACACACACACACACACATGCACGCAGTCACACCATGAGACATTCCAGTGACAGTTCTGCGCTTGGCCCGACTAAGGGGCTTGTGGTAAAAATCCCCAAGCCAGCAAGAAAATCCTATTTAACTTAACAAGATCTTCTGGCTTCACAAGCGCCCAGCGATACTGGCCTTCTTTAAATGCTCCGCGCTCTGTTGTCACTAGATCCAGAGCCACAGCCAGAGCCACAGCCACAGCCAGGGACGTACTAGCACTCAAATTGTTTTGATGATGGGGCTCACTTTGTGGCACTCAGGGAACAACAACAATGAACACTAAACAAAAAAAAGAATTTCACAGATTAACTTGAAAAACGATTTTGGGATATTAGAAAAGTAGACGCGGACAAATGGTGTTGGTGATGAGTTTTTTCCGTGAGCAAATGACAGCGAAGTGTGAAGCCATTTTCGCGGGCCGGGCTGGCACACAGCGAGTGGTGCTGATGTCGCAGCTGCCATGCACCATGTTAAAGAGGCCCCTGCAATTTACTGCATCCATCACCACGCAGTGAGCTGAACAATATCCATCTATTCCTTTATCGCCATATTTGTCTCTCTCTCTCTCTCTCTCTCTCTCTCTCTCTCTCTCGCTCCCATTCTTTATCTTGCTTTTTCTGTATTTTAATTCAGTTCAGTAGGCTTTATTGACATCCCCATTCCTAACATTGTTGCCGAAGCACATATAGTATTCAAATAAACATAATATATTAGCCGTGTCTCAAATAGTGTATTCTCCTATATCATAGTAATGGTACATCTTTGCTCTGTGTAATTGTTCAGCTGGTTAAAATTGTGGTCTGCTGTTCACAGCAACTATATATTCATGTATATTATAAATAACATACAACATAATAAGACTTGTTATTAGTCTATATTCAAATTGCAAAGCAACTCTCAGCAATACTTTGCTGCAAAACAGATAAAATACAGCACAGCTTTTTAGCACCCAACAGCTATTTTTGTAGCATTTCATGGTAGCTAGACTAAAGCGATAATCAACAACAAGTCCACTCATGTGTGGTGGCCTAAATGCTAGCCCCTGTGTCTGTATCTGTATCTGGGTTTCCTTTTCACGTCAGGCCTCTTGTGTTGTAGGGAAAAGGAAAAAATGATTTTAAATGCTGTTTGTGTACCTTTTTAAATTACAAAATAGCATTTACCTCTCTTTGTATGACTGCCTACGTTAAAGATATGCATACATCGTACACATTTTTTACACACATGGGCATTGGTGGAGCAGGCTGATTCTAAGGACGAAGCTTTGTCATGGGCCCTTGTGAGGACACTATTAAAATTATGAATAGTAATATCAGGACCTAGAACTGTAATCTTTCATAGGGCCTTCTGACTGTGCTAATAGTTCTTCCTCTTTTTTTACCACTGCACCCCAGCTAGCATGCCATGCATCAGGACAGCAGATTCACATACAGCCTCATGTCCTCCGACACTCAGACCGCTCCTGGTTGTGTGTGTGTGTGTGTGTGTGTGTGTGTGTGTGTGCATGGAGGGAGAGTGTTTATTGTACTCAGATGGGACCGCCTGTTTGAAATCGCCCCTCCGAAGATAAAAGAAAAAAATAATAAAACACCTTAGACAGCCAGAAATTTAAAACATGGCGTGTCAGTGTGTCTGTCCTTGTTCCACTTTCATGAACATTTTATGAATGTAGATAATGGCCAGTTCAAATAAAAATCTTTCACGAGACATCTCTCCTTTCAAGGTGTGAGGAAAGTTGGAAAAATAACTGTCCAACTCAGCAAGACAGTGTGATATCCTGTTGCTATGGAGATGAAGAATCTGTTTGATGTTATCCTGGATGTTCTTTCTGCCTTTGGCACGTGAACAAATGAGGACACAGTCTCCACTGTAAAACAGACAGCACCGGCACACACAGCCACTGTCCACACACACTGCCTCCTGCGTGTGTGTGTGTGTGTGTGTGTGTGTGTGTGTGTGTGTGTGTGTGTGTGTGTGTGTGTGTGTGTGTGTGTGTGTGTGTGTGTGTGTGTGTGTGTGCGTGTGTGCACGCGCGTAGCATTTACCTGTATCTCTTGTTGTCAACGGGCACGATGTCCATGGCGATGTAGTACTGCTGGTGGGGATCCAGACCCACAATCTTCACTCTCATGGCAGGGAACATCCTCCTGAAGACCAGAGCACAGGGGGAGAGCAGCATTTACTGCCAGTTCAGTTACAGTATTACAGTAAAGTTATGGTGTCAGAGAATATTCTGGCAGAGAGAGAGACAGAGAGAGAGAGCGAGATGTAAAGACAAGTAAATAGTTGGTAATTAAAATAAAATAAAATGAAAAAGAAGCATGCACAAATTAAGCTGCCACCACTTTTAATACATTATTGGGACTGAAATATGGAGGAACTCAATAACTTCAAGAAAATGGTACATTGTTTAAATGTCAGTCCATGGCCTAATTTCTTTTATTTCTCTGAAGAGAAGTTAAAGTTGAAAGTCCCTGATTCTCAGTTATTCAATTAAAAAAACAACTGTTTTCATAAATATTTAAACGTTTGTATGTGCGTTTTCATGAGGTTATAGGCATGGCCGTTTTAAACGCTGGCTATACATACATGGAGCTTCAGATTTAAGCACGACATAATTGCGGAGCCCACCAAAATAGGCCTGCTCGCTTAGTAAGAAACCCCCGGAAGCCACCCCCAACTGACAGTACCTACTCACTTCTCAGAAACGTCAGTAATTTGACGCAAACTTGAAAAACAAGTTGAACTATGAGCAAGCGGGGCGCATTAAAAATGAGGACTAGGCTACATAAAGAGAGACATTTAAACAATTCCTCATTTTACACTTCAAACGCCGCAATTCCTTTCTTTTTCCTTTCTTTTTTTCTTTTCATTTTAACGTCATAAATCTTTCCGTTCATAATGAGAAAAAATGGCTATTTTCGTACTTCCCCTCTTTTCTGAATTTATAGGCATATTATTAGCAAAAGCATGAAATACACACAGCTATTAAGTCTTGTACTAAAATGAGAGAGTAATTACGTTTCAGGGGCTATTGCCCACGTAAATCTAATTTATGGAGTATCAGGATAATAGAATGACACTATGTTTATGCAAGTTTAATTTATGAAGTACAACCCCAACTACCGGAGCACTCCCGCTGTCATGACGTAAAAAGCAGGTAAACATGGACGCAAAAGAAAAAAGAAATTAATGTTTTTTTATTTGTTTATATATATATATATATATATATATATATATATATATATATATATATATATATATATATATATATATATATATATATATAGGCCTATATATAAACTTGCCTCAGCCGCGGCTCGGAGGTGTACTCGAGATCAAGTCAGACACTAATAATCAGACAGTGTAATTATTTTTTTTATAAAATAGGCCTACTTAAGTTCCACATTTGACTGAGCTAAGAAGAAGGAGAATTTCGCCAAATGGAAAATGTATAGTCTATCAATTATTATTATTATTAGGCCTATTATTATTATTATTATTATTGTTGTTGTTGTTATTGATAGTAGTATATATAGACGTAATGGTCGTGTAATTCTTCGGACAGGCAACTATTCTTGTCTCTATCATTCAAACCCTAAGACAGGCAGAAAAAGAAATGGCTCTCAAATCATCGCCGATATCTCTTTACATTTCATACCAGAATATTTACAGCTTCATGCGACACTTCACCAAAAGGGTTTCCACATGACCAAGTATTTTTTACAATGTGGCTTTTTCACAGGCCCATTGTTTTCTGGATTTTATCAACGGTCCTCATTTTACAGCTGTGTGGCGGCAAAAATATCATGAACTACAAGTTTAGTCTGCGATTAAGATGAGATGACTGAAATTCTAATGAATGAAGACACGTTTTCATATCGGCTTCATGATCGTAAAAGGTCCCGAACGACATGGGAAATACCTAGCAGTCCCAGCGCGAGAATGAACGGGGGAAAGGTCTTCTTAGGACCGGTGTAGGTTAAGTTATATGCTCGGCTTGGGTTGTAATTGCTGCCCAGAAGAGCCAGAAAACCAAAAACATATTTCAAAGTTATTAATTAGAAACAGCTCTCCCTTTCTGTGTCGGTTACAGTCCGTTCTGACATCAGCACAGGAATACCCCGGCGCGTCATGTACGGTGTGTGATTAGAGCTCGACTCGTGAGCGTCCAGAGCCCTTGCCCCCACGTGCAACACATTAGCACCCCCAAAAACATAGCGTGCTCAAGTTATTCCCTCAGCGCTATGGCCTTTCGATACAAGAAAAAGAAAGTGTTTGTGTGTGTGTGTGTGTGTGTGTGTGTGTGTGTGTGTGTGTGTGTGTGTGTGTGTGTGTGTGTGTGTGTGTGTGTGTGTGTATGTGTGTGTTCTGTCGTTCTGCGCAAGAAATATGTTTTCAATAAGGTGGACTAAGGTAGCACTCTAATTACTGCCTTTCTCCATCGAACTTCATAAACAATGTTTAACCTGGCGTCAGCTAATTATTCCCAATCGCTTCATAAATTAATCCCTTAAAGAAATTACTTAAAATACGACCATGTCTAGTATTCTGCGGTCGGAGGCTGGGTTACCTTCCCGCTTTGGTGATGATCATTTCCGTGCCAATATCGTGGAAGCGCTTCCAGAGGTCAGCGCACTGCAGTTCCATCTGGATTTCCTCCATGGACGCAGAGGGCGAGGGGTCGCAAGCGGCGGGGGCCAAGTCCGCAGGGGAGCCGAATGAGCAGGACGTCCGCTCGGCCAGACCCTCGCCGTCTGAGCCGGGACTGGCCTCTGAATCTGCGAATGTTTGCAAATAAATAAACAAGGTAAGATGAGTGACAGACTGAAGGGAAAAAACACAAGACACCCCAGCGTAATCGGCCTGTTTTCCACTTTGGTGTCTTTTGGAACCGATATAATTTGCAACCATGAATGTTAAGCACAACGACATGGGTTCTTTTAGGCTGTGAAAGGTATGACCACTCGATTTTTATTTTCATGCCAGTAAAAAAACGTTTTACTTTCAGCATAGTGAATTTACGACGACAGAAATTATCACTGTGGAACAAAATTGTGCCTAAATGTTAAATACAAGAACACAACGGACGGAAACGGTGGGCCCTACATCCTTCACTGTCCCATCAGTGAATCCAGGGGTAAACTGTATTTTTTTTAAACTAAAGTTGTAGGACTCCACATATAATTTAATACATTTGATATATTAAATAAGGTTAAAATACAAGAAAATAAACAAAAGTAACCCAAATACTGACATAAAATAGTGGTGAAATCTCAGTAGCAAGACCACTCTTCCAGTAATTAGGCCAAAACTGTTTATTATTCTAGTAGAAAAAGCTCTGCTGAGAAACAATAAGATAGTTCAAGTATGACATGCACATAACTAAAATCTATGCATCAGTTCCAGTGTTTCTGTTATTATTTTACACTTTATGCCTATTTGGGAAAAGAAAATATAGTATAGCACACTTTTGGAAATAGACAGTATTAAAATACAACTTCTCTTGTATTTTTTGTATTATTAATGTAGTTGTTGTATTAATATTAAATAGAGTTGAGAATTATACATTGCTAGAATTACTTTCTTGTGGTTATAATGCTATCTTTAAAAAGACTGCATGTTTTTAAAATGGCCTCTTGATTACCAAGCAAGTGTCTAAGCCGGTGAAGATGTGATGAAACTGAGACACATGGTCCCAGCACACCAGTGAACCAGCCTACCCTTCAGACTGCTAAATGCACTAAGGAGAGTGTTTCTCCATGCCTACACACACACACATATGCGCGCGCACACAGACAGACACACGCACACACTCACTCGCTGACACACGCACACACGAGCGCGCTCACAACAAACACACACACCACACATAATACACACGCACGCACGCACTCACGCTCGCACACACACACACAAGCACGCTCACACCAAACACACACACACACACACACACACACACACACACACACACACACAGACACACACACACAGCTAAGCCAACCGAACCGGGGGGATTGTGTGTAGTCCAGGGGAAACGAGCGTGAGAGGTGAGGCTTAGCAAGGCTAAGTTTTAGGACAGCATGACCGCGTTAAGACTATCTCACAAAGCAGGAACATAGCAGAATGTTAAATGACATTCTTCATTTTTCGAGTGTTTTTTTTTTTCAGTGAACATCTCTTTTTTCAGTTGGTTAATCCTAATGGGTCCTCAAAGTTGTTACTTATTTATCAGATTTTCTGTAGTATTTATTTAGGCAATTTTTCGTCTTCTTTTTCTTTTTGGCAGGGTTGTTTTTGACACTGAGGCAGAGGGAGGAGAAGATTGGGTTGGATTGGGGTGTGGAGTGATGCGGGGGTCAGAGAGGGGTGTGTAGGGGGGTGAGAGGGATGTGTGAGGGGGTGAGAGGGTTGTGTGTGTGTGCGGGAATTCTGGGCGGCTGGACACTGGCCCAGTCCAAACCACTACTTCTTCAACACCCAGAACACACCAGGGCACAGAGGATTCTAAGGACATGCTGTGCCCACCCCTGCCTACACACACACACACACACACACACACACACACACACACACACACACACACACACACACACAAACACAAACGTACATAAGCGGCAGACATAAGCAAATATATACACACGTAAATACACCCACCTACACACACACACACACATATTCAAACACAAGTGGGCACATTAATAAATGCACATACGCAGGCAAACACACATAACACACATACTGTACACAGCGATAGCCTACACGCTGAACAGACAAACTTAGTCAGGCAGTTTACACTGCACACAGACTCTAAAGCAGAGGCACGTACATTTAGACATGGCCTTAAACACACACACACACACACACACACACACACACACACACACACACACACACACACACACACACACACACATTACAAGACTCATCAACTGCAGTAGTCTTGGTAGTGGTGGTGGGGGGAGGACCTTTCAGCATCCTCTTGAGAGATCCTTTCAACATGATTATACGGATGACTCCCCCCCCCCCCCCCCCACCCACTCTCCCTCCATGCACACACACACACACACACCAATAGATCTAAGATCACGCAGCTGAAGACTGGCCGTTGATTGGCGATCACAGCAGATCTCTCAGCCCCTTTGCAAAGCCATCACCCTGTCCCCTTTCAGTGCGCTGTCATCAAGCTTGCCTTGAACCCCTAAACTTCACTCACTCACACACACACACATGTGCAGAACGCACACACATGCACACACACACACATACGTACATACACACACTCTGTCTCTGTCTCTCTCTCACATACACACACGTATAAGCACATACACACCAACACACACACACACCCACCCACATATGCACATACACACACACACACACATATGTACATACAAACACTCTCTCTGTCTCTCTCTCACACATATGTGCACGCAAACACGTACACGCACGCACGCACGCACACACACACACACCCACACACACACACACACACACACACACACACACAGCGACCCTGGCGCCACCTCGGCAGAGGGCCCTCGACAAATCTCCCAGCAGTTCGGTGAGCTCCCCGCAATGACTGTTTGCCAAACCAGAGAGAGAGAGGGAGTGTGGGGGTGAAAGAGAGAGAGAGAGAGTGAGAGGGGGAGAGAAAGAGAGAGGGAGAGAGAAGAGAGAGAGAGTGAGGACGGTGGAAAGGGGGAGAGAGAGGGGAAAGAGAGAGAGAAAAAGAGAGAGAGAGAAAGAGAGAGGACGGGGAAAAGAGGGAGAGAGAGAGGGAAAAGAGAGAGAGAGAGGGAGAGAGAGAGGGAGAGGAGGAAAGAGGGACCTGGATGGCCAAATGCAGGGGAACCTAAGAACTGGGGGGAAAAGTGTGAACAGTCTGACACGCACGTCTGCAATACATTAAACCATTGCCGCTGCTGGCCCGATGTTAGAGTGAGAGAGAGAGGGCAGTAAGAGAAAAAGAGAGAGAGAGGGTGTAAGAGAGAGGGAGTGAGTGAATGAGGGGAGAGGAAGACGAGAGAAACTAATAAAGCAAGTGAGAAAAGAAGAAAGAGACAGAGGGG
>CM050213.1:23580000-23620000 GCA_027475355.1 Coilia nasus | reverse complement strand
CAACAACTAACCGCGAAGTCGAGCTGTTTTCAATGAACGCGGATAATGGAGTGCATTCCAGGCTCGGCTGAAAGATGCAGACTCACACACTTCTTACCACTGCCAAGAACAAAACACCCCAGCGCACTGGACCTCGGGGGTGTCTTTTCAATCAAGCAACTCACGCACCCAGGCAAGCAAGCACACATAGGCTCCACATCCACGCAGCAGAGCAGGCACGTAAACAATCCCCAAGTGACTAAACTCTTAACGTGGAGATGACAAGTTGTGTCCAGGTTATAGACAGATTTAGTTCCCCGGTCTTCATCGGAGACATTCCAAACAGGGAACACTTGTTCTCCACATTACACGGTGAACCTTTCTCCTGGGTCCGGTCACTCAACCTGTTCCCTTAATTCAGTAAAATTGTCGGTTTCCTTTTAACTGACGATGTTTATGATTTTTTAGTATTATTTGATACACATAAAGGTCTGGTTCTGTAAGATATGATCATAACGTCGAGCTTGTTTGTGGTTATTTATTTTAAGTTCTTAAGAAATTCTTTCTTCATTGTTTTATTGTGACATAACGTTTGGCTCTAAAATCGACGGGCCATAATCCATAATAAACATGAAGTGTTAGAATTACACTATTAAAATATTCCTTAGGCTAGGATTACTGGGATGGATGCGCGCAATGTTTCCATAAGCAGAAAATAGCCTAACATATTTTATCAAAGCTCCAAGAGTAAGCTTGTAAAAACGGAGGCTTGGTGGATGGAAAAGACTTGGTAAATTAAGTCATCTGCGCCTGTTTAAAACATCAGGCATTCTTCGATGGGTTAAATTGTCTTCCAGTCACTGCGTGGGAAAAAGCATTCGCAGCAAAACACTACAAACATGGCCTTTTATTTTTTAAATCACAAAAGGACATATAGTTTATCTATAATAATGTCAGTGCCAAACTGTGGTTCTTCAGTTATTGGCAATCAATTAGCGACGGACCATTTCAGCTCGACGCTCCTAAGTAAATTAGCGAGACGGGCCTACTTGCAGATGAAGCGTGTCTCAATTGCACTCTGATGAATTGACGATGGCAATGCGCTTCGGCCCACTTGTATTTTAATTCTCAAAGGGCGCCCATAGGGCAGCGCATCGAAAACACATTTAGAAGGTATTGTTACATTTCTTTATTTAATTGGCCTATGATAAGGTAACCACTGGAATCAAAATAATGCCATTTAGACATAGAATTTATTTTATAGTCGGTTTGGAATAAAATGTTTGATTTAAAAAAAAAATCTAAATGGACAAAATATTACTGGTGTTGCTTGTGCCTGTGTCATTTACTTCATGTGTGTATCGTGTATCGCTTAACTCACGAGATTGCACGGCCAGACCTATTTTAGAAACTAACCTAATAAAAACATTTTAAAATGTAATATCGTACACCTTATCGCTGCCATACACGGCACTGCATTGCATATTGTGATACTGAAAAAACGAATATTTTGCACAGGCTAGCCTATTTATGAAAGATTATCTTACCGTTTGGAGGGCCCACGAATGATTCCCTTGGCAACCCGATCAAATAGGGCTTGACATTAAAGGTCACCAAAGTGATGTTTTGAATTTGCAGTGACCTTGACCTTCAGATTATCTACAGTTAATTTCAGGACTGTAAAATAAATATATGCGATGGGGTCTGTCGGTTAAGAGTGTCTTCCTATGGCTGACCTTATCTCAAAGAAATGGGGGCGCAACTAGTGGAGGGATGAGCGCCGCCACAACGCTAAAAGTGTAGCGAGGGGACACACACTATCTGTGCGCCTGTGCCGTCACTCACACAAACAGATGGTATGCCACTGCGCTCACACACTCTCTCTCTCACACACACACACACACACACACACACACACATACACACACACACACACTTTTTCTGTCTCTCACACACTGACACACAGACACACACACTAACACATACACACACACACACACACACACACACACACACACACACACACACACACACACTGAGAGACGCACACAGTTAAATCTAATCTGACAACACCATGAGACTTGTTGAATTGCGAGAGACTTGCGGACACATCCTCACCTGTTTGCAGGGGTTTACACGTTGTAACAATGTTGCTGGTGGTAACAATGTATGGCGTCAAATCTTTTCCTGCGCTATTGACGTTTCCTTCCACGAAACTCACAAACTTCAGAAAAGGGCCTGGCTTAAATATTTCCATTTCAGTCATATTGTATAAATGTAAACGCACCAATCCGCCCAGCAATTAATAAAATGGATACTAAAAAAACACTTCAAGATAAGATATCGGCCTTGAAGAGGCACATGCCACGCTTCCCAAATTGTGGACAGCTTCACGAGTAAGGTGATATTGTGCTATATAATTAGGCATACCAAATTAAAATAACATTTTAGAAAATGATGTAGCCTATTGAAATATCAAGTGAAACATTATCTTATTGTATAAAAAAATAGTTGTTGGCGCGTTCTGTTTGGTGCTAGATTATTTACTCAATATTTTAAGAGCTACTATAACCACAAATAGGCTACACATTTTATGGTTTATGCTGTCTGCTCATGGAAAAATCGGAGGCCCAGTTTGTTACTGTTGTGCTCTGCTTCCAAAGAGCATTGCACAGTCATATTGTTTTACGCAAAGGTAACACTATTCAAAACTAAATCTGTTTATGAACAGCGGGTCACCTGTAACAATTTCAATGTTACAAATTTGATCAAACAATCAACGGATGATGGCGAAAACAGCTGAGCTTGCTCAACCAGTTACTCGTGCCAGCCTTTAAATCCGTGCCACTTGTAAGATCAGTACTCATTTGTTCAACACCAGACAGAGAAAGCTGACTGTCGTTGCGTAACTAACCGGGGTCGATATCCAGACAATGGGCAGGATCGTCACCGTCTCCTAATTGTCCGTTCGTGGCGAGGCTCTCCATGGAGAGCTCGAGCTCCTTCTCCTCCCAGCCCCGGAGCTTCCGCTTCTTGTTCGTCCCGATCAGGGCTTCCACGGAGAAGGCGTGCGCTCTCGAGCTTAGCGCGGCGGCAGATCGTCTCCTGTCACTCATCTCTACCGCAACAAATCCAGCAGAGGGGACGACAAAAACTCCTTCCTCGCAAACAGGTAGCAAACACAACAGGCAGAATGTTTACAGCGAACTGGGACGAAGAGGAAGAGAAAAAAACTTTCCGATTGCAAAACAGTAATCCCCCAATCTATTACTACCTCAAGAGTTTCAAACTTTTACAAAGATGAGATGCCATGTCTCATAGCGCAGTCAATAGCGCGGCAGAAGAAATATGGTTGGAAAAGATATTTCGATTTTAGCTTGCTGTTTTCGTGTCTCCGTCCTGCCCCTTTCTTTCGCTCGCTCTCTGTCCCTCTCTCTGCTCTCTGATTGATACTCACTTCTGGAGAACTTTTTTCGAAGTCGTAAGGGCAGCCCTCTCGCTCCCTGTCAAATCCCGTGTGTCCAATGAGAAACGCGGAAAGAGAGAAAACCAAAATATGTCGTCCAATAACAGAGGAGGGAAATAACAGCTCGTGTAGCTGGAACCTTTTGGCTGGAGTCTTCTGACCGGCCGTGCAACAGTAAATTAACCTCGTTGGGGCTTTATTAAGAAAAATATATGGTTGAATGTTTTTGGGAAAAGGCAATATCATAAGAATGTCTCCAAGAGTTTGAGGTTCACATTTATCTACACGGAGGGAAACCCGGTTCTTATTGTACTTAAAAGAGCCCCGCGACATGAATTACCCTCACCCCTTTCAAAATTGTATTTATTGACTCATTCACTTGTGCTGGATTGACTGTAGGGTACGATGGCGTCAGACTGATGTGAGTTCTCTCTTTTCTTTTCTGTGGGCTCAATTCCACACGTTACCAGCTATTTTGGGCCCAACGAGTCAATACCCACCAAAAGCTGTCATCTAAATATCCCCTTTATCCTACTTAACACACTGAAAACAGTCAGTTGCAACATATACTGTTTTTATGGTTGTGAGAAAGAAATCACAGGTTTTTCGCCATAGTTATCAACATCTCCTATACCCGAAAACACATTGTTACTCAATGATTAAACAAGTGAAATGTGCTTAAGTGTGCTGTGATTAACTATCCTGGCCGTGTCTAAAATCAGACACACCAACAGCTTGTGGGATACTTTTGAGATGTCATTTCTGCCACTTATATTAGCGACTCAGCTTGAGTTTGGCGTTTCGGCACAGGGGCAAATCCGACGGGGCTTAAGTCCGGTGGCAGGTGACTCGGCCGGCAAAGCGAGCTACTCTAGGCACTGAGCTACTGCTTGGGATCTTTGAGGCTGTCCACGGCTGTTGGGTCTTGCTCTGGAGTATATAACAGCATTCTCAACAGCATTCGTACAGATGTCAGCACAAGGTCGAGGCTATGCTGACAGCCTCGCGTAGGCAGCACTAGCTACACACGTCGTTTCTGAAAGGCCCGACCGATGTTGGTAAAAGTGACATTAAAACCAAGAATTTTGAAGGTCATTATTTTAAGGAATTGGATATATTTTGCCACCCTAAAGAGAACGTTGTGTTTATATCATGATATTTTCGCGCGCAATTCTGTAATCAAATTTCACATATGAATAAAACCCCTATATTGATGCTATATAATTATGTCAATATATATAGCCTAATTACAAATTCTCACGCAAACGCACCTCTAAAGAAGGATGAAAGGTTGTGAGAGCTATTTTTAAACATTTCAAAGAAATACTATTTCGATTTGGAAACAGGCCGCCAATAGGGAATAAAGCGGCATCATGGTTGAATTCATAGTCATATGTATTAAAAGAATACTATGTAACAATTTGGTATTTAAAATAGTTTTAATGATCACATTGTCATCGAAATTATTATTTTTTAAATGGTCACATGAAATGCAAACACACCTGCTGTTCTCACAGCCGTCTGGTCAGTGGTCAAGTACCATGTAGTTCAAAACTCCTCGCACATACATAAGAAAAGCCTACACATGGCCAGCCGTATAGCCAAGGACCCCCATGGCATGCCTGCAAGTATAGCCGCGCACTGGTGAGTTTGTAATGCTTTCCGTGCGTTTTAAATGGGTAGCCTACATCCTTAATTTTAGCGAAAAGAACTCAGTCAAACACCTTTATTCAATGCAGATGTTTGTTTTGTCGCCTAAACTGCTTCCACACCGAAAAAAACGAACCTCTTGTTATTTTCTATAGTAATCTAATGTTAAATAAACACTTGTGTGCTTAAAACAATTAATGCCTAAGTAAAATATCTGAAAATATTTTTAGTGCTTATGCATTCACTAATTCGCTAAGCTCCAAATAATACTTTTTTATGACACTATAGCACAGTTCACTTTCAAGTGCATATGGACACGATGGTGCTACTGGTAATGGAGTTTCAAAAGCATCGTGAAATCTACATTGCATGACTTCTTGCGTGGGACATTAACTGACTATTCGACCTGTTTTAGACTGTGGTTGCTATCAACCCAATGAATACACTCAAATAAACGCACATTCAAATCAACTGTTTTTAATTTACTGCGCGTAAAATCCCGTTACAAATTACTGATCTAATTTAAGAATTCTTCATTTTGAATCAATCCACAAATAGGCTACTTCTACTGACTACACATTTAAACGTCTAAGTGTAAATATGTTACCCTTTTCATATTAAGACACTGCAAAATGTCAATGCAACGACTCTGGCTTGATGAATTTTGATGATAACTGCCAATATTCCTGTCTGACTTGCAAATCAGAAAAACGTTAGTCTTCTTATCCTCAGAGGAAAACAGTTGTGAACAATAAGCAGACTGCACACACTCAGACACTACCCCGGGGCAGAAGTATTGCAGAGTGTTTAATATCCAGTAACACATTTTGACTGCGTATGAAACATATTCTGTGGTCCTTCCTCTGCTTGGCTTTTCACTGCGGGACATTCTGAAGGACACGGACCCTTGCAGACGTTACAGAAGCCTCACTGATTCTGAAGCAGGCCGAGCCGCCTGGTTAAAAAATAAAGGCTGACAGAACAATTTTAGAAACTGAAAAGTTAAAAATGTACAATTCTGTGGTGTATTAAATTGGTCTACTGTATGAAGATTGTGCATCTAATCTAATTGATTGAGCGGGTTGTCAAATCTCTTTCAAAATGCCACCTCAACGAAAACAGTTGAGTTTTGGTCGAATTTTGGAATTAATTATTGTAATTAATTATTTCCTCACTGAAATAAGTTAAGCCATGTGCTGTGTACAGATTTCGTTTTCAATCCTGCAATGCACTGCCATTGCATGTAGGCTTCAGTGAAGAAAAAAAAAGCTATTTATAGAGTGCCCCCTGTCGCGTCTAAGCGCGAGCTTCCATCTGCTTCTTCCAACGTTTGATAAAAAAAAAAAAAAAACGTATTGCAAAGATTTATCAAACGGCAATGTTTTGGACTACTTATTTAAGAAACGCCAACATGATTAAATGTAGAAACAATCCATCTTTATTGACATGATTTTACACCAGAATTCACCTGGTATGACTTTGTCCATTTACTAAATATGCATTAGCAGTTATCATCCCTCGCAAGGCTTGTGGATTGTTTTAGTTGCTGCTTAAGCTTCCCCAAACGAACAAGAACCATCCCAGAAAGTGATTAACCTCTGACCTAAATAACACATTTCGGTATTCAAACAAACACATAAACACAGAACTGGAAATGGTCTTAGATTCTGTGCAAAAAAAAAAAAAAACGTCTTAAGCGAAGACGCATGGAAACCGGCGGTGCGCCTCGCTTGGTGCATTTGGGCAACAGTTGAAAGAGTTTTGAAAAGAATTGACATTATAGCTATGTTTTTGATCAGTGTTCCGTTTACACGTCTGGAATAAAACGTTAAAAATAAATACAAGACGACTCGGGATACGCATCATTGTGGGACTGTATTTTTCCTAAACTGACCTCATTACATGATACGCATCCGCTGATATGAGAAGAGCGCAGTTGTGGCATCAGTCTATGCCAGCGGCGAGGAAAGGACTCTCGTTATCCCAAACTGAATAAACGCTTACCACTGTGTAACAGATATCGGTATCCATGAACACAGGGGTAAGGTATTTTCCACAACTGTTTAAAGGCACTGTTTCTTCACTTCCTTTTTTCATTCAGGGAAATAAATGATGTAGCTCAGCTGCGGAGGGTAAGCTGGAGAAACATACACCAATTATAAGAACCTCAAGAGAGACGGTATATAGAGGGGGGGGGGGGGGGGGTGGTCATCTACAGATTCATGAAATGTATTGGGGAGAAACGTCAACAAATGAACATTTTACCTGATTGTTCAATGATTACAGCGTAAGATTTACTATCGGTCGTAGTTTTCCAGGAACATCAATAGTATAACAATATTTCATTTTCTTCATTACTCCGCGCACAACTGCACGGAAAATATTTCAGACGCCCAGAGCCTGTTTGGAAACAACTTGAAAAAATAATATCCGCAAAACTGTTTTTTAAAAAATTTTAACCGGTCATTATACTTATAATATATGGTACATTTCTATAGGATTATTTCATATTCGACTACTAGACGGGTTAGTCATCAGTATAAATATCGAAGTAAATGTTTTGTTAATTTTTCGAAGCTTCTGAACCCAATTAAATAAAACTTTACCACGCACACAGCTATAGCAACAGGTATGATTTATGGGTGTATAACACGGCATGTTTTTTTTTTTTTTTAATGTTAACTCAATTTTCCACGCACATGCACATTTTCGAAGGTACATAACCACACAGTCTGTGTTCGGATTAGCCTGTTTTGTTTTGCCTACATTAAATAAATCTTCTTGTCTATAAATAAGATACCCGCGTTGACATCTTGTGTGAATGACATGTAACTAACTGTGTATGAGGTATAGACTGCATTGAAAACGTCTGGAAAATGATGACTAAAATGTTCGTTTTATTATTGTGACTTGCTATTTATATGTGATTTAGTAGAGTGAACTAAATATCATATTAGGATAAAAAAACGACATAATTCCAGAATCCGGCGGAGACGAAAGGCCGGTAGGCCATATGACCGCAATACAGAAGCAACACAAAGTCCACATGCATCACTGATATGACGTTAAGTGTTTCTTTTCTGGGTCATTGCTAGCCTAGCGTTGTACAATAAATGCTTACTGTTAAGTCTGATGTTTCACGCGCACTTTTCACAGGTGCTTGCACCAGTGTAAACATGACATCAGCTGGGGAGAGAGAGAGACACCGAAGCAGATGTTGGGTGGACGGTGCCTGGCTTTATTAGAACTCAGTTGTACTGAGAAGGCTTCACATTGTACTCTAAGAGGTGTGAGCGACGGGAACAAGCCCCTGAGATATTTAGCCTAATGTTACTTCGTTAGAAAGGGGGTCGAGGTCGAGGCCAAACGTGTATGCTGGGTATCTCCACAGCATCACCCAAGTTCCCAGGTAAATATCCATCTGGAAAATAACGACAGGGGCCAGACCACACAGTTTATTTGATCCATTAGGCAGGCTGGCGGAGAGAAGACGTCAAGATGGACCGCAGAAGGTGGAAATATTATCTTAACCAGAGGCAGGTCAGACGGTCCGTCCAAGCATCACAGTGAGGGGGAAGTGTTCACGATGTGTCGCGCTGCTGTCCAGCGCGGAATGATGGAGAGGTGGGAAATGATGATGGCTGTACCAGTGCTCTTTTTGCGTGTCTTTGTGTGCACGTGTGTGTGCATTTGCGTGTGTTGTGGTAGATGGACTGCAGGTGTGAAAGGGATTTTACACTCCTGTGTGTGCGCGCGCTTAACTGCCTTCTGAGACATACTGTATGGTGTGAACTGGTATTCATTCCGAACTTCACAACAAATTCAATATAATATTCTTCTACATTTATTCTGACAAAATAATAATATCAAAAAGAAAAACAACATAAGAAAAAAGCGTTACTTGTGTGGAACAGCTTGTCTCTATACACCTAACTGTACAGTAGAGACAGCATCACCAGTCTTGTTCCAGTTTCCATGGCGCCCAATAAAATGTCCCAGAATACACACTGGGCAAACAGTTGGTCTCTCCAAGATGGCTGGGTACATAGGATACACAGGAGTTCTTTTTACCCTTGTCAGGCCACCAGGACGGACTAGCCATCCATGCCTACACCAGTGCTTCTCTTTGCACCTTTCTCATCTATCTGTTGAATGTAGTTGACACTGCTAATACATTTCCCAAATAGCTCTTTTCACCTTCCCTCTTGTAACATGACCTTGAAATGGGACCACAACGACCATGACAAGCTGGTCTGCCCGAGTCACGGGAGGCAAGCGAGGCTGGTTACGCTATCGCCAAGATCACAAGAAACTAAAAAAAACGTTCTTTAAGAGCAACACGAAACAAAGAGTTATGGCTCAATTCTCACTGCTTTCTGTAGCAGGTAAAATTCCTTTCCCCTTGGCATGTGGTTCCATTTCAGGGTCATGTAATAATCCAGTTTTTACGGTGATGATGATGACGATGAAGGCAAAGAGGCCTATAAATCTAATCCGTCTCTTTTGAAGCCACTGATTGACCGTGTTACTTTTAAAGCTGTAACAGTACCACAGCATATTTGCAGATCCATCTTCCTCAGAGAACAGGGCAACCAAGGAGTAAAGACACACACACACACACACACACTGCTTATACTTAGTGGAAGCCCACACGCTGTCGCACCTCCTTCAGTACCGGGGAGGCCAGCTCCCGTGCTTTCTGAGCCCCGTGTTCCAGAATGTTCTCTAGGTGGGCCCTGTCGTCTCTCAGTCTCAGGATCTCCTGCCGAATGGGCTGCAGCCTCTGAATCACGGCCTCGGCCACCACCTGCTTGTACCGACCGGTGTCGACGCCCCGCGCCTGCTGCACCACCTCGTCCACGCTCAGGCCCGACACGGCTGAGTGGATCGACACCAGGTTGGACACGCCGGGCCGCGTCTCGGGGTCATAGGTCACCTCGGATGTGAAGTCGGTGACGGCGCGTCGGATCTTGAAGGCGATGTCGTCAGGGGAGTCGGTCAGGCTGATGGTGGCGAGCTTCTGGGGGTCGGACTTGGACATCTTGGAGGTCGGGTCACGGAGGGACTTCACCTTCCGCATGGAACCTGAGAGATGGGGTAAGAAAACACTGGTGAGTGCTTAAAAGCCTGACAGCAAGGCATCCATAGAGAATGGACAAAGTTGCATGTACAGTAGATGGGTTTATTGTGATTTTGCAGCCTGTGAACTGAGTTTGCTGCCGAAATTCTTTTTTTTTTTTTGTATTTGCTATTGCAGTGCTTTTTTTTAATCGTTAAATCTTGCATTAGTGCCTTCAAATTGCAATTCCACTAGGATCTTGCAAAGGTTTGTTGTGGCAAACAGTAACTGATTTTGCTAAAAATATATAGGCCTACATATATCAAGACTTGCCGTTAAAACTGCTGAGAATATTTGCAGAAATATTGGAACATCAAGGGAAATGTAATTAAATTATTATTGCTAGAAATCTCTGAATTTATGTGTATGTATAAAAACACAAGATCACACTAAAAATTCTGGAAGGACTACTACCACAGCACATATCTGCACACTGCACATTTGCAGTTTAAAAACAGGAACACCATTTGTCTTCTCACAGCAGAAGGGAGATTTCTGCTACATTTTTCAAATAGATATCACACAGTATCGCATGTGTACGGACTACTTACTGCAAAAACATTTGTCAATAATGGCAAGCATACTGACTGCCAGTCTCAGCCGCATATTGCTTATTGATAAAAAATGACAATGAATTGCTAATCAATAATTGTGGGGAAGAGCTTTTGTAAAAAACATTTGTCAATAATGGCAAGCATACTGACTGCCAGTCTCAGCCGCATATTGCTTATTGATAATAAATGACAACGAATCGCTAATCAATAATCGTGGGCAAGAGACGTCAGCACTGATCAAGTTTAGTTTCACTTCCCTCTTACTTATTGACAGCTATGACACCACCATTACTAGTCTTCCTCTTCCGATATCCGTGACACATCACTGCTTCCTCTGTTCTTGTTTCAAACCGTATTTTTTTAAACCGCTCAAAGAAACGACCTTTGAACTTCTGGCACTGATTGCAGCGTACATACACGACAGGGTCGCATTTGATTACTGGGCCACTTTTCATTCACGTTCAGGCTCATCATCAGCTGCGTCCCACTCTTCCTCCTCCACAATGCCTCAAAGTGTAGAGGGGAGGGGAGGAACGCTTAAATAAGCCATAAAAAAGCCGAGCGAGCCTCATCATACATGGTCCGTTTTTCCGGCTGTCCCCGTGCTACCCCGTCTGAAGTCCGCGAGCGGGAACTCCCCTCGCCCATTATCACCCTATTATTCATTATCGCCCTGTTATTCCAACGGGGAAGCGGTCCCCCAATCAAAGAGCCTTCACACGCATGATTGCTAGCATATTGTCCTTGTAGGACGGCAATAATTAAGCATCAGAAAAGGGCGTAGCCAACCGGTCGGCCCTTTATGTGCTCCATATTGAAAAAATCCCAACTGTGTGTGTGTGTGTGTGTGCGTCTCATTGTGAATATGCAGTTGTGTACAAGGGAATATAAAAGAGTTTGTGTGGGTGTGAATATCTGTTGGAATTAACATATTTGGATGATATTCTATGTCTAAAGAGTCTCACCTACAATTACACAAGCATAACAGAGCTGAGAGTAGCACTGTGTGTCTAAACACGCATGGACAATACATTAGAGTGTGTGTGTGTGTACGCATGTGTTTGTGTGAATGAGAGAGAGACAGAGTGTGTTTGCACGGAAACACATCTGTAGTTAAATCAGGAGTGTAATGATCGTGTGTGTTAACTAGACCAAGCTTTTGTAATATTTGTAAAATGATACATCATACAAATACAGATGAAATATTAACACTTATTACACATACATACTATATTGGTAGTACTGTTTAAAGTGATATGTGTGTACTGACTGAGCTGAGAGGTTTTTTTGTGTGTGAGAGTTTGCGTGCGTAATCGCCATGTAAGCACTCTGGACTTACTGAGCAGGGCGCGGGGCTCAGGGAAGAGCTCTCCGTAATGGTTGTTGAAGATCCGCGCTAGGTCCTGGGCTAGCTCCAAATGCTGGACCTGGTCCTCGCCCACCGGAACGTGAGTAGCCCTGCCAGACCACACACAGAACCAAATACACCTCTTATGTCCAATCACTGACATTGACCTGAAATTGACCAGGGCTGAGGGGGAGCGCAGAGGGCAGCTGTGTCCTGGACAACACTGCCCTACAAAGGCAAAGTGCGGTAACTGAAACATCCAAACTGAGAAAAGTGCCTTCATAGTGGCCAGTCAAACATGTTGCAGGCATAATAATGTCATTGGTTCTTGTACTTTCTTAATAGGAAGAAGAAAGAGATTAGTCACAAGACAAAAAGAGTTGTTATAAAGTACATTTACAGTCTAAACTCAATTTTGACAAAATATGTAGTTCCTGCATTTTGGCCTGGCAGGGCAGAAGTGGACTTCTGTAGGTCAGAGACAGCGGTTCTCAGACATTCATGTTCATTCATTCATGTTTTGGTAATTTCTTTGAATGTACATTTTAAAATTGTTAAGGTTACTCTGCCAAATTTCAAAAATACTTAACTGAGAAAAATGCCTCTGTTGAGGAAAACTGTATTACAAAAAAGTAGAACATTTTATCTGTGAAATTATTGTTTTGTTCATCTCATGAATTATTATTATTATATATATTATTATTTTTTACCTGGACTATGTACCGAGCTTAACAGAAATGATCTGCAGCAACAAAAAAAAAACTGCCCAGAATAATTCTTGAATAAAAAAAAAAAAAAAAAACAACCCCAGAAATTCATGGGGTAAAAGTGGTGTGTCACACTACAATTTTCCCTTTAGCAAATCTACATCACAAGCATCTTAACTTACATTTGAGGACATCTGAGTAAAAATGCTGTGCTGATGTACATATTTCATTTTCCGTTACAGGACTGGTATAAGATTGTGTGTTGGTGCTAGCACTCACTTGTAGAGGAGAATGTCTGCGGCCTGAAGGACAGGGTATGTGAACAGCCCAACACTTCCCTCGTTCTTCTGTTTGCTTTTCATCTGCAAAGACAGAGAAAGAGAGGGAGAGAGAGAGGGATCAAAAAGTAAGGCAGAAATAATGAGAACGACTATGCAGATGTTCAGCTTGGCACTTTGTCACCCATTCAGGCTTTAAAAATCAAGCGAGGAGAAGTAATAAATCTTTTTGCGGCCTTTCTCTCACACCCTCTCCTTCAGTCTTGGTCTGTCCATCTTTGTTTTTCCCTAACTCTCTCTCACACACACATACTCACACTCTCCCTCTCTTTTTCTCACACACACACTTTCTCCCTCTCCCTCTCTCTCTCTCTCTCTCTCACACACACACACACTCTCACACACACACACACTCACACACACACTCACACACACAGACTCTCTCTCACACACACACACTCACACTGAATTTTTTCTCTCCTTCTCGCTTGTTTGGCTGGGGCAAACGCGTTGAGCAAACAAGGGGGTTCCTGCTGCGGCCACTGGGCTCCGTGCGCCACTGGGCTCCGTGCGCTGGGGGAATCTTCGCGCGTTAGCGCTGGCATCGCCGCCCGCTCCCCCGCTCGCTCACGCTTTCACTTGCCCACTCCTTTGGGAGGGGACGGCCCTTTTTTTCCGGCACGTTTGCTGTGCGCTCGAGCGTGGTGCAAACAGGGGGAGCGAGGGAGTTTACGAGGAGAAGGCTGTGTCGCCGGCACCGACGCCTGATACACCCATCGCCGACTCCGACTTTGCCTTCGCCGGTGCTTCGGCAGAGCAGGCCTCTATCTCTCTCCATTAATATCGTCTTAAATCTCTCTCTCTCTCTCTCACTCTGCCTTCCAAACCCCACTGCCATCTTTGGCGACGCTTCGGCCGAAAGCAGGCCTCTGTCTTTTTCTCTCTCTCTCCCTCGCTATTTGTTTAATCTCACTTTTACTGCCTCTCTCGTTTTTAATCGCTCGCTTGCTCACACTCTCTTTCCCCATTGCTTCAACAGAGCAGGGCGCTCTCTGTCTTTTCCTCTCTCCTTCTCTATCTATTAAATATCTCTCTCTCTCTGTCTCCGTCTCTCTCTCTCTCACTCGCTGGCCGGCCAGCGAACCTCCAGGCTGCTCTGGAGGGGATATGAGGCGCGCCGGCGTGACCCAGCCTCGTTGACCCATAAGGCTGAGAGCGGGGTGAAGAGCGGTAACGAGATCGATGTGCGCTCGCTCGCTCACTACGTGGCAGATCTGAGGAGGTGGGGGGTGGGGGGGGGGGGGGTGGGGCGGCTGTGGCGAAACTCGTCGAATCTTTTCAAACTCGTTTACCTGCATTAGTCTAATTTATTGCAAAAAAATATTGATGGAAGAGCGAATGCGAGAGAAAAATGGCTTGAAACAAATATCAAGTTAGAACCAAGAAAGGAAGCGAAAGAAAGATAGAAAGAAAGACAGAGAGAGGGAGAGAGAGAGAGAGAGAGAGAGAGAGACAACTGTGGCGAGCTGTGGATCTGCACCGTCCTCCATACCATCCCATCCGCCTCAGTGGTTTTCATTAAACAACAAAGAGGGGGAGACAGGGACAGGAGGAGAGAGAAAAAGAAGAAAAGGGGTGTGAGAGAGAGAGAGATAGAGAGAGAGAGAGAGAGAGAGATAGAGAGAGAGAGAGGCGGGAAGAGATAAAGGGTGATGGAGCGCCAGAGAGAAGAAAAGAGAGAAAGAGAGTGACTGCTTTAGTGTCTTTTTAGGGCCATCGTAAAACACAACGGACTGAACGTTTTTACATGAGGCAAACATGGACCATGTGTGTGTGAACGGAGGCTGTCCGAGCGCTCTGCAGAGGTGACGGGGGACGGCAGGACAGGGTGAGCCGGAGTGGTGTGTGTGAGCGTGTGTGTGTGTGAGTGTGTGTGTGTGTGTGAGTGTGTGTGTTCTCCTCACCTTCCACTGGGGCAGGTGGCGCAGTCGGGGCATGCTGGTCAGACAGCCCAGGATCCAGGACAGCTCTGTGTGCTCCGACACCTGGGGACAGGTAAGTGGGACACACACACACACACTTAAACATAAATATACACATATGCACACACAAATAAACATAAACATACACGTACGCACACACAAATCAACATAAATATACACATATGCACACACAATCATAAATAGACACGTATACACACACACACACACACATAAGTGTACACGCATGCACACGCACACACACACACACACACACACAAATATGCATGCATACACATAGACACACATATATGCACCCACATGTCTACACACCATCTGAGGACACACAAACACACACACCCCTACCCACCAACTCACATAACTACTCGGTCAGCATCCGACGACAGATTAGGACTGACTAGGACACACACTCGCGCAAACACACAGGCATACACACACACACACACACACAGGTATACACACATATACACCTGAGCACAATCACATCACTTTAGTGCCATCAGGTTAGGACACCAGAGAAACCATAAATTTGGTGTAAGATGTGATTAACTTCAGGGCAAGAATGGTTGTAACACAAAGCTACTGTCACACATACTGCTCTTTAAAAGCCTAAAACTAAGATGTATGGTTGTATGTATGTTGGTCTCCTGATGTTATATGTGCTGGTAGTTTGGATTATATGCTTCTGCTGTTTTCTAGCGGTCTGTCTGAAAATCTGCATGGTATATACAGAAGAAAGAAACTGAACAGTGTGTGTGTGTGTGTGTGTGTGTGTGTATAACTACAATCACACAGACACACACATACCAGCAGAGAGACCAAGTGATGCAAAGCAGAAAACAGGCCTAGTGATTTTAATAGATGTTTTCCATCTTTTTTGCAATGGAGGACATTTCTTCATGTCTCCTCCTTCCTCAATATGTAGTTTCACACACATGCTGTTTCAAGTGACTACACACACACACACACACACACACACACACACACACACAAACACACAGTCTGTCAGAGTGAGGGAGAGAGAATAAAAAAGAGAGGGAGGGATAGAGAAAGAGGGAGACAAAGAGGGAGAGAGAGAGAGAGCACGGTTTTTGGGAGCAGTGCTTTATTGGAATGCAGTGTGGAGTCTCTGGGGACCCAACTTAGCCCCCCTGTGTGGTATGTATGAGTACTGCAGGGAAAACAAGGATGTGACTCAGTCTCTCATCCAGATCCAGCCCAGCCCAGCCCAGCCCACCCCAACACAACAAACACCAGCACCAGCACCAGCACCAGGGCCTGTCTGCCCCCATTCACACCCACAGTGGTGGCCAAGGGGCTCAACTTCTAGGCACCCGACACAACCACAAGCCTGCAGCTTGCCCTCAGACTCGACCCGCCAGAGCAGGCATTTCTCATACATTACTCTGAGCAGCCAATGTGCTGTTAGGGAAACAGCAAAAAAAAATCTGGATGGATGGATGGATGGATGGATGGGGAGACGGCAGGGGGGGTGACTGAAGGAGAGAAAAAAAAAGGGAAGGAAGAGGAGGGGGCGAGTTAAAAAAATGCAAAAAAAAAATTCTTGCTGCGTTACAGGATTAAACTTACAGCATTGGTGACGTCGCCGCATGAAGCGTCTCCTGCCTACAAAGGCATTGTGGGACGCCTGATGTAAGCCGCCCGAGAGGGAAGAACATAAAACACAATTTCACACTGGCTGTTTTTTCGGCCATATACATTTGAAAAAAAAAAAAAAAAAAAAAGAAATTTACAGCGTCCGACTAAGTCGGTGTGAGAGTATGTAATAGCGGACGTGACGACGACAGCCGTGGCATTAAAAAGAAAAGCGATACGGCTTCGAGACAACATTGAAACAGGAATGGCAGATACGTTAGGGGGGGCCGAACTCGAACTCGATCCGCGCCTTGATCCGCCACAGGGACAAACGACCGCTTATGTAACAAACGGCGTGCGCAGTGAGAGCCGGTAAAAACCGCAGGGGTGCGAAGCGTAAATAAAGATATCACTCGGGGGACCCCAGCCGTGCTGCGAAAGGAGAGAACGTAGGGCCCCCATAAAGGCCCGCTCTGCGCTCTCCGCTCAGGCTTTATGTGTGTGGATTCCTATTATGTGAAACAGCCAAAACTATTCCCATAAATCTAAAACTGTGGACTTTATTCCGGTAAAAGAAAAGGGCGTAACCACAATACACAACTCTCATTCACTTTGCCTCTCTGTCTTTTTCTCTGTCTCTCTCTCTCTCACACACACACACACACACATATACACACAAACACACACAAAAGACACAATCCAGGCCTTTGCTTCGATTCGGTTTGAAGCCCCTCGCTTAGGACACGATTGATTTCAGCTTGTCACTGTTTTTTTGACTCAATGAAGTCAAGTGTTTTCCTTGGGCGGCAGTTTTATTTTTACATGTGGAACAGACCAGTGTTCGTGTGTTCAATGGGAGGTCCCCGGCACTGCCAAGATATGTGGCATGAAGCTAAACGAGAACAAAAATAGGCCTCAGTGTGTGTGTGTGTGTGTGTGTGTTATGTGTGTGTGTAAGCATGTGTGTATGAGCATATGTAAGCGTGTGTATGAGCATGTGTGTGTGTGTTCACATGTATACATATGTGAAGTGCTGAGTCGGTGCACAACGAAGAACAAGACACACACATACGTGTCCACACACACACGCTTTTTGGGAAGCGGTGTAAGGGGAGACCCACACTCTCAGGTGTCCGGTAGGAGGGAAACGTCCACCCCGATTATGGCGCCCTTCAAACGGCGGTTAAACTTCACATTTCATCAGCGCCCCCCTAAACTCTCAACTCTGCTTGCTGAGAGAGACCCGCACTGCGCCACAGGAGTTGCTGTGCGCACCGCATCTATTATTAGCAAACCTAACCCTTCTCCTCCACTCATGTGGGCTTACTCGTACCTACAGTACATCAACAACGGAGTCAGGGGAGATAAAGGCTTAGTTAGAATAGAGTTAAGAAAGAGGAAAAACATCCAGTTCTGTTGGAGAAAAATAAATTCATTTGCAGAAATGTGTGCAAACATCCACGTGCACGCGCACACGTGTGTGCGCACAAACTCAGAAAATAAAGCATTGGTTAAAATAAAGAAAAAAATAAAAAAAACTAATCCTGTCTGAGCAAAATAAATAAATGTACAGAAAACATATGAATGCATAAAACAGGACAAAAAAGACAGAAGAATTTAGTTTTGTGTGAAATAAATATGGTGGAATAGCTCTTTCTTTAGTGTCGTCTTCTCTGGTGTAAACAGAGTGACGATAATGAGATCTCTTTTGAGTGGTCTGCTGAAGAAACTATTTGTCAACAAACCACAGCCTCCTGTCCATTCTTCACCATCAGCAGACACTTAAGAACAGTAACCCGCACACTCCACGTTACCTGGAGACAGGCATTATGGGATGGCGAGCAGCAGGTAGCCAGACCCACACTATTGACTGTGAAAAAGTGGAGGCTGAGGTGGGGGGTGGGGGGGACGGTGGTATTAGTTTTCTCCTCTCGAAGCGACGAGCCTTACTCCTCCTTAACTCCTTGGCCGGCTCGGCCTAATGTGTTTGCACAGTAACCTCACCTCCCCTTTCCAGGAATATATTTCTCCATTTGATCATGATGGATGTGTGTGTTAGGAGTCGTGTTTGGAGACGGATGACGATTTCCATCGCAGCAGATTTTTTTAATCCAATCTTTTATAACAGAGAGCCATGCATCCCTAGCATACCTATATAGGTTTGTATATTATATGTGTGCGTCTGTGTGTGTATATGAAAGTGTGTATCAAGATTTGTTTATATCAATGTGTGTATGCAGACGTGTATAAACACATGCCTCAACAGTGCGTGTGTGTTTTACACTTGGATGTGTGTGTATGCGTGTAGGGGTGTGAATGTGTGTCTGTCGGTGTGAGCCCACGGACAGGTATGTGTGTATGTTTGTAGAGCATGCGTGTGTGTCTAAGTGTATCTGTGTGTGTATGTACGTATGTATGCGTGTGTTTGTGTGTGCGTGCATGTGTGTGTATCTATGTGTGTGTGTGTGTATGTATATGTGTGCGTGCTGTGTGTGTGTGTGTGTGTGTGTGTGTGTGTGTGTATGTATGTGTGTGTATGTGTATTCATGTATGTATGTGTGTGTGTGTGTATGTGTGTGTGTGTGCATACGCAGCGCCCACCTGAGACTGCTGGAAGAGGACGCAGCGGTCGGGGTTGATGCCACAGGCGAGCAGGCTGGCGGCCATGTCGAGTGTGTTCTGGCGCAGCTGGCGCGGGTCCTGGGGCTGTGTGATGGCGTGCAGGTCCACGATGCTGTACAGCACCGAGCCGTAGGAGCCCTGCAGAGACACCCAGCTCTCCAGCGCGCCCAGGTAGTTACCCAGGTGAGGCACACCCGTGGGCTGGATACCCGAGAACACACGACCCCTGGAGGGATCCTACAGACAAGAGGGATAGAGGGATGGAAAAAAAGAGAGAGAGAAAGAGAAATAAAGAGATTGAGAGAATGAGTTAAAGCGAAAACAGAAAAAGTAAAAGAGAATATGGAGGAGAGAAAAGAGAGAGGCAGAGGAAGAGAGAAAAAGAGAGTGGGTGAGCATCAACGAGACAGAAAGAATAAAGGAGAGAGAGAAAGAGAGAGAGAATGAGTTAGAAGAAAGAGAAAATGTGAAAGAATAAGGGATGGACAGAGGAAGAGAGAAAGACAATGTGTGAGCGACAAAGAAAGAGAGAGAGAGAGGAAGGAGAGAGGAAGGAGAGAGATAGAGAGAGATAGAGAGAGATAGAGAGAGAGATATATATTAGGGCTGGGCGATATATCGATATTATCGTAATATCGTATCGTAATATTTATATCGATATGTATTTGACACTATATCGCCATATCGATATATTTTCAATGATACAAAACCACTTATCCTAATGTGTTCACATTGTTCAGACAGCCGGAGCTTTCTCGGATCACTCAGTTTTCATTGTGATCGTAACATTGAACGTGTTTTGACAGTCATTTTGTCTGAATGCTTATTGCCTGTCAGAGGAAGGTTAAGTTAAAAAAATAAAAATGAATAGATTTTTCCCTCCTGTTACTTTTAAATAGGTCACACAATGTTTCAATAATTATCGATATCGACCGATATGAAACACTTATATCGTGATACAGATTTCAGCCATATCGCCCAGCCCTAATATATATATATATAGAGAGAGAGAGAGATAGAGAGAGAATGTGTATGAGAGAGGAACAGAAAGGGTAAAAGAAAAAGAGAATAAGAGAGGAGAATGACAGCGAGTGAGGGACACAGGAAGACAGAGAAAAAAGAGAAAGGCAAAGTGGGAGAGCAGGAGGAGAGTGAGATGGAAAGGGGGGACAAGAAAAAAGATGGAAAAGAGAGATAAATTATTAAAAGCAATGAAATGAGATATGTGGGAATTTTAATATGCAATCTACAAAGAGATGAAAATATGGAACAAAAATAATCAAAGACGCAAGAGAAAAGAAACTGCTTGGAGAGAGAGAGGGCGAAAGAGAGAGAGGGAGCAGGGGAAGAGAGAGGAAAGAGAGATCAGAGAGAAGGGGAGGGAAGACAAATAAAATGTGTGTAAAAGAATGCAATAAAAAATGATTCGGCTAGAGAGAAAACAGTCCAGAGAGGAAGGAAGGAGGAAGGGAAGCCAAAGATTTGGGAGGCTGTGTTTAGGTGTGTGTATGTGTGTGTGTTCAAGTGTGTGTGTGTGTGTGTGGGGGGGGGGGGGGTGTGGGGGGGTGTAAGTGCATATATGTATGTATGTGTGTATGGGTAAGTGCATGTTTGTGTGTGTTTGTGTGTGTGTAAGTACATATACGTATGTGTGTATGTATGTATGTGTATGTGTGTGTGTGTTCAAGTGTGTGTTCAAGTGTGTGTGTATGATTAAGTGCATGTGTGTGTGTGTGTGTGTAAAAGAAATAAAAGAGAAAGACAGCCAGAAAGAAAGAAAGAAAGAGAGCATGTGTGTGTAAAAAGGAAAGTAAGGATTTAGGCAGAGAGAGGGAGAGAGAAAGAGAGCTAGTGTGTGTGTGTGTGTGTGTGTGTGTGTGTGTGCGCGCGCAAATATACATGTCTCAAACACCTGCAGTTCCCCGCACTAGAAGTTAGGAGGCGAGGCGGTCGGAGGCGGCCGAGGCCAGCGTGGGTTTTACGGCTGTTATCAAAACGATAAATCCAAAGGCATGCCTCGCACTCCAGAGTATCCAACGGGGCGAGAGAGCGACAGAGCGGAACCCCTTTCCGGCCAATAAAAACAGCCAAGGGCCCTCGGGCCAGCCAATGGGAGCCTTTTAAAAAGCTGCAAAGGCGCTGAGGGAAATGGCTCTCCACAGTAGCGCGAGCCTTTCCAAAGCACTTTCAAAATAAAGAGGGGGAGTCTGGCTACACTATGGGGCTGACATTAGAAACACTTTAGCATCAGATAGCAACACACAACAAAGGCTTGCGTTTCACTCGGCTAGCAGGGTGAGGAATTGCTCTTTCCTCCTTGAATAATAAAGACGCGGAGACAACACACAAATGGACACACACAAATATGTGCACGCACACACACACCCATACACAATTGGACACACAGAAATATGCACACACACACATATATACCCATACACAAGACACACACAGCGCACACAGACACATATCCACACTCTACATACACACGCGCACTAAGGTTCGGCTTCTAGTTGTTCAAATCCCCGGGCAAATATTTGGTTTCGTTTGGGGCTGGCAGGCCGGGTTCTGGCATGCAGCCGCTCCGCTGAGCTCTGGCGCAGGGTTCCGGTAATCCCGCTAGGCCCTGGAACCGATCCCGACCGGCTTGTTCTGGACCCCCGCCCGCAGCTACGCACCGGGAGGAGGAGGAGGAGGCGGAGGAGGAGGAGGAGGAGGAGGAGGAGGAGGGAGTGTAAGATGCCCAGATGTATGTTTGGAGACCATGACCTGCTTGTGTGGGTGTCCCCTGTGGCAAAGGGACCTGGTGTAGGACTCCCTACTAGACACAGACCTGCAGGAATGAACCGTTTGAGATGAATTCCTGAGGCTTGACTTGAGCCGGTAAAGACAGACTGGGGGGGGGTGAAATTTTGTGTGGTTTTATTTTAACTGCAGAACAATAAAAAATGGAATGATGTTCCACTGCATTCTCAACTAATTATGGTTACAGGCCATACAGTAGATTTCATCATTATCCCCTTGGTTGATGGAATTCTGGATTTATTTAATGGGATTATTGTTTTGTTTTATAACAGCATTCTCTCAGATGATGGAATTGTTTCTTTCTTTATTTCTTAAGAGCAAATGTGGACAAGGACAATGGTCACCTTGGGGAAACCAATCACAAGCAATCACACATCACCTCACAACTGATGTTCTTCTTTCCCCAAAACTGGTCAATTGTTTTTCTGGGTTCAGTCTAGGGCTGGGTGACTTTTATCATGATCCTACAGCATCATGTCGTGTGCGACATAGCAGAGTGTGTTTTGACACCGGTGATCTACGCCATGCTAAAAGCTAACACCAGCAGACCCAAACGACTCATTCTAAAAGGTAAAAAAATGTACAGAATAGAACTGGTCAGATCTCCTTCAAGTGACAGTAATTTTGTGCAAAGAACTTGATGAACATGTTTTTATAGCCCATATACCTACACTAACTTGCTGAAAAAGAGTATAACATGGGCCCTTTATTGGACTGAGCATCTTTGAAGACACCGACGTATCGCACAAACAGCGTTTTTCGCTCCATGTCACTTTGGCCATAAACAAACCATCGCCCTACAACTGATAACCTGATCTGTAACTTTTTTACTGAACAATGATATAAGCTTTAGGGGGATAACTCCATAGTTTGAATTACAGGGGGTACCCCCTGATCAAGACCCAGTAGGTAAAGAGAGAAAAATAGCAGGGTTTGGGAGTTACCAACATATTAATGTGATTAATGTAAAATGTAGTACCCCTCGTAAAAAGGCAATACCCCCGAATTATGGAGGGGTAATTCACACTCTGGGTAACTCCAAGTCCTTTCCAGCATTACTTTTGCTGCCCCAACTCCACCTTCACTCATTCTACTCCTTTCTAGCTTTACCTTCCCCAGAAAATCACAAATGACAGTGGCGCAGGGAAAGTTAGACTTTGCCATGTGATTCGTTAAAAATGCCCAAAGTTGATCATCGCAACTGACCTGAATTTGATCACAATCACGATTTGCGAATGATTAATTGCCCAGCCCTAGTTCAATCCTTTATTTATTTAGTTCTTAAGAACCCATCTTAGCGAAACCAATCACAAGCAATCATACATCACGTCATAATAACTGACTTTTTTTTCCCGTAACTGGTCAGACGTCAGTCTGGGTTCAGCCCGTCCCCCCTGTCCGTCTCCCTGGGCGCTGACGGAGCTGATCCAGGATCATTCACACGAGGGCCCGGCCCAACGCGGCCCGGCAGGGCAGGAAGGAACAGGGCACTTATGTCATTACCGTGAGTGAGTAATCACAGCGCACTGCCACCGGTTCAACAGGGGGGCCCCTCTGCGAGGTGTCAGGAGTGATTTGGGAAGGGAAGGGGTGGGGTGTGTTGGTGTGTGTGTGTGTGTGTGTGTGTGTGTGTGTGTGAGGGGTGCAGGCGGCTGGTCGGTATTCTGGCTCATGTGTGTTCTCACCTCGAGGCTGACACATCAAGCCCATGTTGCCCTCACACACTTACAACACACTGTGTGCATGTGTGTCTGACATACATGTACACACATATACGTACATACACACACACACACGCTAGACCAAGGTCTCTCGGGAGCGTCATTAGTCATGCAGACATGGTAATGGTGTCATTCAAGACAATCGCACCTCGCCTGAAACCCTGCCAAGCACAACCACCGAAGGAATAATCAGTGTATCACACCTCACATCTACCGAGGGTCGAGAGACTGTGGAGGTGTGTGTGTGTGTGTGTGTGTGTGTGTGTGCGCACGCGGAATGGGAGGGCATAAGAATGCATGGAAGTTTTTTAATGGCCCAGTGTGTGTGTGTGTGTGAAGTGGGGGGGTTGTCTGAAATTAAATAGGAGGCTTTACAGTAAAGAGGGAAAAGTCATAACAAACGTCTGATGGGCGACAGAAAGGTTTTAACAATTAATTATGTTAAGCAAAATAAACGTAAATATTAAAAACGTGTCAAATTTCATAACTGTCATATTAAACAAAAGCTGTCATTTGCATGGGGGATCTTAAACATGTATTGAATGAGACAGTGTAATGAACACAGGGTAAGATCGGATGCAGCTACATCACAGTAAGGGCTAGGCTTGGGCGATATCCAATTTTTCATATTGTAATATTTTTCCCGAAATGATACTCCGGTATGCCAGCATGTCACATATAAACATGTTTTGTCAGTAGGTATGCTCGTAATTCAGACCACTTGTGAAGTAGCGCTAATGGATTTAATAAACTCTTTATTACTATAACTTTTCATATGGAATGCAATAAACTGTTTCTTTTGTCAGCGAGAGCATTTCTTTACTACTCTGATGTTGGCAAACCAATTCAGTATGTCTTACTGTGACCTGTAGGATGTTACGTATTAAAAATCATACCTTCAGTATTTGAAAATACCCCAGTATGTGGCATTTTGGAAAAAAAATCAAAACCTAGTAAGGGCTAGTCAAGACATCTCTGAAATGCCTAAACACACTTGTCAGCTGTTCAACCTACTCTCTCTAATATAAGCAAGTTTCTATAGTCATTTACTGCAGCAGTACTGGAGCGGTGTCTATATTTTTGCCTGGATGTTCACTGACTTGAAGGCATAATCTTCCTTTAGATTATTAGGAATTTCATGTCTTTCAAACTCCTTTCCTCCCAACAGGTCAAAACAATTCCCTCCCAAAACATTTGTTTCCTAGTACATCAGGTGTCCTTGATCATTCCCCATAACACTTCCCCTTCCTTCAAGGTCCTATTAGTTATTGATTGATTATATTTTAATTCTTTAATTTAATTTTAATATGCATATGAGTCTAAAATACAGCACATACTCATTTATAGTTTTTTCTTTTGATGTTTTGTCATTTGTCTGTGAGTCCGTGCATATCATATAATGATATGTGTTATACAAATTAACCTGAGTTGACTAGAATTAACCATACTTTCTTTGCAGTACTGGGCAACGAGTGTTTCATTCCCCTGCTAACGCAGCAGACAGTTCCTTGCGTCTGGCTCCCGCAATAAGCAGCACTCGTGACTGACACAAGACAGACACCGAGCCACATCAATTAGGCCAGTCGTCACTCTCTCACAAAAGCGCTAAGCCCCGACGTGTCTAGTGTAAACACGACTACAAATCACCCAGTACGTCTCGCGGTGGGATTAATTAAGACAACCTTTTTCGTTTAAACACTCCAGCTCACAGCCTGGGTCAACCCAGCACTGATGGCTTGAGTTTTGACAAAGTGCAGGGCAAAGTGCCCGCGTTACACGCTAGTCAGGCTAATAGGCCCAGCTGTGAGTGCTGTCGCAACTGACATACGGTACACGCACGCATGATGGTGCCCGTCCCATCCCGTCCTGCCAACACGGCTTGGCACCGTCCCATTGGCTGTCGCGGATTATGCGTGGGAATGGGAGGAATTTTGCAGGGAAATGCGGCAAACATAGCTGTGGCCAACTGGGGTGGTACAATACCAGATGTTGAGAGTCCTGTTTGGCTTAAGGAGGGGAGGGGAGGGGAGGTGTGTGTGTGTGTGTGTGTGTGTGTGTGTGTGTGTGTGTGTGTGTGAGTGAGTGAGCGAGAGCACTTGCTTGTGCATGCATGATTTCTGTGTAAATGCGCACATCAGGTACGCTTCATTTTTCAAAAATGATGCGTCTCCACGGAGGGGCATATCAAGACGTCTAACTGGTTGATGCGGTAGCAGCCGGCCTCCATGACGATGCGAGAAGCTACATTGTCCCCCCTGCCCTCCTCTCCCCTCTCCATCCCAGCTCTCCTCATTTCTTTTTCTTATCACCCCATTTCTCTATCTCTCTCCCATTTCTGTCTCTCCATCCATTCACCTCGCTCCCCCTCTTTTCTTCCGTTTCTTTCTTTCTCTCCCCTCACCCACCCCTTCCTAACTCCACCTCTCTCTTTCTCCTTCCTCTCTCCCTCCAACTCTCTCCCTCCTCCATCTCTCCCTCCCTCTCTTCTTGACGACACACAGCAGGAGTGGTAACTTTGGGTGTTCGCTCCTCGTATATAACGCTGACAAGCGCAACGCTGTTGTGCCACGGAGCAGGCAAGGTGACGAAAGCTTCCTTCATCTGCATCCAGCAGATGGCATATACATTATCCCGCAACTGTGTGTGTGTGTGTGTGTGTGTGTGTGTGTGTGTGTGTGTGTGTGTGTGTGTGTGTGTGTATGTGTATGTGTATGTGAGTGTGGTGTGTGTGTGAATGTGTGTGTGTGTGGGATAGGAACACCAACAGCTCAAGGGTTACATATACTTGGAACCCATGTTTTCACACTCATGTACATTCTTCAGGGATCATGCCTCTAAGCCTACTACATGTGTATATATGATGTATGTGAATAGGATGTGTGTGTAGTGCATCTGTGAGAAAGAGAGAGAGAGACGGAGAGAGAGATAGAGAGAGATGCTGAGTCTTATTTCACACTGGCATACTCAAGCCTCAAGCTCTGTTCACACTGGCTACAGAGGTTCATCCATGCCCTTTGTGTGTGTGTGTGTGTGTGTGTGTGTGTGTGTGTGTGTGTGTGTGTGTGTGTGTGTGTGTGTGTGTGTGTGTGTGTGTGTGAGCATGCTGAACGGAATGTGCGTGTAAAACCAAGGTATAGTATAAGACATATACATTTTCAAAGAAAAAGTGTCTAGTCGATTGTGTGTGTATGCGTGTGTGTGTCTGTGCCTGTCTCTGTTTATGTGTGTGTGATAGCAAGTGTAAAATAAGGCTAAAGTATTGAAGTATTTAATGCCTGTAGTCTAATAAAGAGTGGTGTACACGTGTTTGTGCATATATAGGCATGTGTGTATTTATGTGCATGTATATGTCTATGTGCATGTGTGTGTGTGCGTATGTGTGTGTGCATGCTTTAATGCAGACGCCCTTTCCCTTGTTAAAAGAACAGAGATCTGCCTTCACGTCCCGAGGCCATCTCAGAGCACAGCCTCCCTCCCTCTCTCCCTCCGTCCCTCTACGTCCCACGCAGAGCCGACTCGAGCATGGAAAAACAGACTCAGATCTCCGCTCGAGAAGGACAATAATGATATTACTCAGCAATGCACTGCCCTCCATTAGGCAGAAAAACAGTCCCGTCTTCGATTGGAACTGATTGGGTTAGTTACCAAAACACAGGAATGTTTGCTCTCTTTGTAATAATATTACCCCATTTTTCCATGTCAAAAGAGAACCAGAAGATTCCAGAAAGAAGAGTGGAACGATCCCTTCGCATGACTTTCTCTCAGCGAAAAATCCTTGCACGTTGGGGGCATGAGAGATAGAGAACACAGACAACGAAGGTCTCACTGCGTAGTTTTACTTTGCTGTAAAAACTGGCGTCGACTAGAGCAGGGTGGTGAAATGCGGTACTAAAGTAGGGCGATTGGGGGTGGAGGGGGTGGTCTGACTCGGGGTGGTCCGTGAGGTGAGGAAGCACACCTGCCCACCAGGGTGGAGCCGAAACAGGCTCTGAGTGGACTGCTCCCAGTTAGCTCAGGGGTAAATATGTACCACCTGTGGCTGCAAAAACCAGCATGGTTAAGAGACTCCCTTTAGCAGGAGAAAAGTGGGTAAGCAAAGTACTACTGAAAATGCTTCAAAAATGAGTAAAAACACTACAAAAACAAGCATTACAGCAATTAAAATAAGACTGACAGTAATATAATGGAAGACAAGCAGCCTTGCAGTATCAATAGCCACAAAAAAAAATACAATAATGATGGAGACATGGGGACTTGCACACTATTGCTCATAGGTGGGGCTGCTCCAATTCTGCTCTTGAGCCAAGGGTTATAGTTCTGTCTGTGTGTATTTGAAAGTGATTCTGTCTGTCGTATTTGAAAGCGATTCCGTCTGTGTGTATTTGAAAGTGATTCTGTCTGTCTGTATTTAAAAGTGATTCTGTCTGTCTGTATTTGAAAGTGATTCTGTCTGTTTGTATTTAGGAGCGGGTCTGTCTGTCTGTATTTAGGAGTGGGTCTGTCCGTCTGTATTTGAGGGAAGTTTTGTTTCTGTCCGTCTATGTAGGACAGTAGTTCTGTCTGCATTCGAGAGCTGTTCTGTTTGTTCGTCTTCTGTCTGGATTTGAGAGTTGTTCTGTCATTTTGTATTTATTAGTGGTTCTGTCTCTCTGTCTCAAAGAGTAATTCTGTATTTGAGAATGGTTCTGTATTTTTGTATTTAAGAGTTGTTCTGTCTGTCCTATTGGGAGAGAGGTTTTGTCTGTCTTTATTGGACTCATTCTGTCTGTCTGTATTAAGAGTAGTTTTAGTCTGTCTGCGACAGTAGTTCTGTCTGTCTGCAACAGTAATGCTGTCTGTCTGTGTTTGAGAGTCGTTCTATCTGTCTGTCTTAAGTTATGTCCACACAGAGAGAGGATTCAGCCGCGGGGCAGGGAGGCGCTGGGTGGAAAAAAAACACGGGGGACGAGGACTTGGGCCAATCAAACGCATGGAGCCAGCAAACAGAGACGCGTCTATTTCTAAAACTCGCCCGTCGTACATCAAAATTGGGAGCCCCGCTCAAGGCCGGGGCTAACAGCAAACACTGGTCAGCAGGAGACACAGACTGCCCCTCCGCCCAACATACACACACAACCGCCTTACATGGCTCCCTCAAAACACACACGCACATATCCTCTGCCCTGCACACACACACACACACACCCCTAACATGGCTCCCTCAACACACAGACACTCTCTGCCCAACATACACACCACCCTTACATGGTTTCCTTACACACACACACACTCACCTTCCACTCACTCAAAGCGCTTGCTATCATCATATCAGCATCAGCAACCGCACTGTGGTGCCTATTTCAACACGTCTGATGTGCACACACACATACACACAAACACACACACACACACACACACACACACAACTGCAGATTCTCCAGCCTCTGTGGGAGACTCAGGGGGTTCTCTGAGGCACTCTAACCCCAGTTGGGGGGCACAGAGGAGGGACGGTTGAGAGTGCTGACGTCTCAGCCTCTGGTGCCCTCGGCCGTCTTCACCTCTCTCGAACCACACCGATGGGGCCTACAGAGCCCAGCGTTTGTCTGGCCCTCGCAGAGGAAGCAAAGACTTCTTTCTCTCTGTTCATAAATACTCTTTCTTTCTCTCTCTCTCTTTCTTTCTCTCTGTAACTTCTGTCTTCCTTTGCCCCCTTTCTTTCTCTCTCTCTCTCTCTCTCTCCTTATCCCTGTACTCTCTCTGTAATCTTTCTGCGCCTCTCTCAACGGGGCCTGTTAAGGTGGCGGCCCAACAGAGGCGCGCTTCAGTGAAGTATCGAGCAGGAAATTGTGTTTGGTGTAACCCCCCACCCCATCCTCCACACACACACACACACACACACACACACACACACACACACATACACACCCCCCCCCCCCCCCCCCCTCCCAGGTTCTTTAGTGGGTGACGGAGTGACGGCCGGGGAAGCGTGTTTGCCCGCGCCGTTAACACGCGCCCAGCTTGAAACAAAAAGCTGCAATGACCTCAAATCAAAACACGCCGGGGCCGATACCGAAAGGAGAGGATTTACAGGGGGAGCCGATGGAAAGACAAACAGGATTCATACGCAGTGGCAAGGCTTTCAGAGAGAGAGAGAGAGAGAGAGAGAGAGAGAGAGAGAGAAATAAGAAAAGAAAGAAAAGGAAGAGAAACAGAAGCATACAAGAATGAGGATTGTGAACTCAAGAATGGAGGAGGAACAGACCACAAATACACAATTGAATGTGTGTCTGTGTAAGAGAGAGTGTGTGTGTATCCTAAATGATCTATGTGTGTGTGTGTATCCTAAATGATCTATGTGTGTGTCCCTGCGTGTGTGTCTATGTGTAAGAGAGAGAGAGAGGAGAGAAAGAGAGAGACAGTGTGTGTATTTGTACATGTCTGTGTGTGTCTTTGAAAGAGCAACACAGTGTGTGTGTGTGTGTGTGTGTCTGCAAGTGTCTATTAGAGAAAGTGTGTGGATGTAGGTGGGTGTTGCTGGTGTTGGTGCAATGGGGGGGGGGGGTGAAGGGGGGGGGGGGTGTGCGGGGGTCACGGAGGAGGTGGCAGGGGTCCGCCGTCCAGCGGTGCGTTTGATTAAATCTGCGGTTGACGTCTCGGACAGGTAAGATTGATGAGGCTCCTCAGCGCTTCCCACTGTGCAGCGGGGCACGACGGTGGGCGCGGGGGGGGTTGGCAAGGGGGGAACAGAGGCAGTGCAGTGTGTGGAGAGCCAGGACGCGGGGCCCTCGCACTCTGTGGGGGTCCCTCTCCCTGATTAATGGGGCTGGAGGCCCTCGAAAAAAAGACAGCGAGAAGAAGAAGAAGAAGAAAAAAAAACAGCAATCTCAGCAAGAAAAAAGAGGGGGGGGGGGGGGCTGGGGGAGCTGGACAAGCAGGGTCCAAAAATAACCGGGACAGCGCCACCACCACCTCCACCCACCCACCCACCCGCACCACCGACCGACCCGGGCCCCAGCAGCTACACCATCCAGGCCGGGGCCCAGGAGTCAGCTTCGGCATCCTCTGACACGCAGCGCTTTGGACCTGGGCTGTTTATCTGGGACAGGAGCTATCTCGCTGACCGAACCGCACAGTATCATATCATACCAGCTCTCCAGCAGCTGGTGTGCTTCAACACACCGCCATACCACACATACACATGTGTCGAAATCAAAATTTTTCCTTCATACCTCCAAAGTAGCTCAAAAGCTACTACAGTCATAGTTTAATGTTAGTGGAGATGTCATTTTACAATACTTTATATTAAAAACAGGATAACAGAATAAAAGAATATGGGTATATGATTTTTTTTTTGTGTTGGTTTAGTTTTCTTATGTGGTGACTTTTCACTTCGAAGTCAAAGACATAAAGTTTTACAGGCCAACTGTTACAGTTTTTAGCTGTTCCATATATTTTACTATGCAAAACGTTTCTCAACTCAACTAGCCTCTTTAATAATAAGCAAGAGTCCTTTTCTTGGTCTCCCGTAAAGACAAAAAAAAAATGGCGAGGTGGTAGGCGACTACTAACACGGCATAAACATAAAACTCACTACGAAGCAGAAATAACTTACACTCACCTCATAAATTTATCAATCTATAATTATGGTAGCGCTCAGGGGCTGCACTAGCCAATATGGCTCCACATCTTAGCCCTCCCCCTCCCTCTTTCTCTCACTGGCTCTCTCTCTCTCTGTCTGTTGGTCTCTCTCTCTCTCCTTCGTTGGGCTCTCTCGCTCGTTCCCCTTCCTTCTAACCAGTCCAGTAATTTCCTCCTCGCTCAGTGCAAGCACAGTCTCTCTTGACTTGAGCCCAGCCCTAGCTAGCGACACCAGATACTTTTGACGTTTTAATTAAAAAACGTAGAGTCTGGCCTTGAATCCAAAACCTCAGGCTGGCTTGCCTGCCTGCATGAAGTAAGGCCTGCATGAGGACGTGACCAAAGCTCCATCACAGCGGAGCAGCCAGAGGACTGCTTGAAACATTAGCTCGCACAATTCAAATAGTTAAAACACATATATTTTCACCTTTTTTTAAACATGGAGAGTGGTAAGGATTCGCAAAACATTCATTACCTCAGCAACCCCCAACCAGAAGCCTTCATTGTGGCAATCCATTTAGGCCTTGCACAAGCACTGGTGTGAATTGAAGGGTCTACATGACAACTCAAAATAAATAGTGTCATCAATTAATATAATCAAACTGAACCCTTATGTTTTCCTCCTCTGCTCTCTCTGCTTCCCTTTCTGTACGCTGCTCATGGGAGACTGCGTTAATGATTTTAGCTGACATCGCAGCGAGTGATTCTGGACCTGAGGAGAAATTAAGAGCGACTTCCTCTTCCTGAAGGCCAGAGCTGAAATGACTGATATTAGCCATTAAGACCACAAGCGATTAAGGACCAGATGGGGAGTCCTCCATGTTTTATAATAGTCAGGGGCTTCTGCCCCGGTGGCTTCCTGCTATGCTATCCCACAATGCCACACTTCCTTGGAAAAGAAACTAACATCAATGGGGGAGTTATTATTTGTGATAGTGTCCAATTCAGATATCTCTCCAAACAAACAAGAACGTTATTTACATATTGCATTAAAAGAAGTGTGGAACATTAATACTGTGGAGAGGACGACTACAGCCCGAGCTGGGTAGTAAATCCACTTTTCACTTTAATCACAACTCAGTTGGCAACGTGAACGATAACACCATAATTCATGTTAAGTACTTGTGGGCTGCTGAAACTAACTTAGGATGTTTTTCCCATCTCCAACGCACTGAAGGTCACTTGCTGTGCGACGCAATCCTTCATATGCCTTGAGGTATTTTCGCAAGCAGCAGGGTGATGCAGTGAATTGTAATCACATTTTTAATATCCTGCAACAATTTTGGGCCGTTATGCACTGAATCGAAGCAAAAGAGGTGCAAGTCACGGATCATTTCTGTACGAGCTCACACACTGGCTTTAGTGACTTTTTCGCACTCTTTCGGCCTTTAGAAACTCCGCCGTCGCTTTTGACGCACATCGCACCTCTGGGTATTGTAAGAATGCCGTCGTGGCGGCACATTTGGAGAAAATTAAAACAAACGAAAACCAAACACTTCATTTCTGATGTTATTTCTGGTAATGAAGCACTGCTGCCTGCGATCATGCTCGACGCTGCTTTCGTCTCAGCCGGCCGCCAGCCTGCTCCAAGGGTGCACTGCACTGGCCTCCTGCCTCGCCGCACACCTCCGTGGAGTCCCGCAGGACAGCGCGCTAACCAAACACAGACGCACCGGGGGGAAGGGCCGCACATTCCACCAGCCAGGCAGCAGCAGAGCCCCACTGCGCGAAGCAGGTCGTCCATCAAGCCAGCCCAGGCGTGGGCACGGGCATTAGGATAAGTGTGTTATAACTAAGGAATAACACACTGCAATTAGGGTCATTGTTGTAACCCGGCGCTGTTACTGATGGATATGTGCGTACAGGGACTCGTTGTTGGACGTTAACACTCGATTAACGTCTCTTTTAGCCCACGCACATGTGCATAATTAGGACAGGTTTGTGATATGTAAGAATGTGAACCCGCTCGAGAGCAGGTCACTGTTAGGTTGGCTACTTTTATGCAGAGTTTAATAGGGCATACAATGGGCTGTTATTTGGAAAGGGGGGAAATAATGTCAGACAAGCACTTCATGTGTACTAGCTACTTTTAAGAATTAATAATAAATAATAATAATAATAATAGTAATCTTTACTTGTGTAGCACAATTCATACAAGATGCAGCTCAAAGTGCAACAACAGAAGACAACATCTCTTGCAGTCCAGTGGCGCCGGAGCGGACGAACACAATAACGCAATGACATAATGCCTCGTTAATGCAGGCTCTTGCGTGACGCAATAATGTAATGACGCAATGCCCCATTTATGCGGGCTCTTGTGTGGCATAATAATGCAATGTCACAAAGACGCAATGCCCCGTTGGTGCGGGCTCTTCCGTCAGCGTAGGCCAACAGCCCTTGTAATCCAGAGGCTCTAGAACGACACAATGCTCTGTTAATGCGGGCTCTTGCGTGAACACAGGTCAACAGTTACAGTTAAATAAAATATTCTGTGGGATTACATTCAAACAGCCCGTCATGTTTCTCTGAACATTTCTTAATGTTTAATTTAAAAGGGATTTTCAAGATTCGAAATTTTGAGGTTATAATACCCACTCCCTATGAAGTAAAATTTTGTATTTGTTGACTCTAGTTTACATTTTCGTTAATCATTTGTTAACCACTGCTGTTACATTATATTTCTTCAGTTAAATATTCATAGACATATCTACAAACATTAAAGCAGACAGAGAGAAGAGAGTCAGAGACACAGACAGACAGATAGCAGATAAAGACCAATAGACAGATACAGACAGCCAACAAACAGAGAGATATGTTTATATATGTATATATGTTTAGAAATTATTTACTGATGAGAAATAATGTACGAAATAGTGGTTACAAAATAATGAACAGTGTTGACTGAGAGTTAACAAATGTAAAATAAATACTTCATATGAAGTAGCCTAGATATTATAAAGTATTACCAAGATTGTATTTGTCAAACAGTTATGGTACCACATATAGTGAATAACCCTGGTTTACGCCTACTGTGACAGCAATATGAAAGTACCTAAGACACAGGAAGGTACAACAGCATACAACGCATCTTTAAAATACTATAATACACTATATTGTTTGGTTATTTCTATAACCGCTACAAACACCCTTAATTGAAAACTCTTTCCACTTGTTGCATTCTAAGAATAAGCTGTAATGCATTGTGTCCTTGCCCCTCATGTATGTTCTTGCTATAGATGTACACAAATTGAGTTTACAGCTACAACAGCCCTCGGTGTGGGATGTCGGACAATTAATATTTTTTCGTGAAGGCTTAAAACGTTAAACGTTTCTTTTCCCAGTGACAATTTCCCCAACAGTGACTTAAAACGTACAGCCCAACGCATAAGTGCATGTCTCGCACAAGGATGCGGCGGTACTGGCGTCTGTTTGGAGGTGAGTTTTGCTATGCCACGGTTCTGTACAATGTCAGTTACCGCTAACACAATGCTAGGTCTACAGCAATAATATTCACGGATGCTCCACATGTTTTAAAATCAAAATGTCCACGGCAATCGCGTTACAAGTAAGCATATGCAAGCATGTGCATTTCCGCAAATATTCTGAGGACATAGAGCTGTCAGTGATTTCAAGCATGGTAGGCTGCTGTAAAGGACAGTTCTAAACCTACTGTGTTATGGTCTTACTTAACGTTCACTACTATGAAATTGACAGCAATTAAGATATACACACCAACAAATAACTATTACAACAGAGTGTACTGCTTGTCACTCGCAGCAATTCTGTATACATTAGGGTAAGTTTCAATTTCAGTTCAACACCTACAGAACCCCGGCTAGAACTACTGGGTTTGCTATCAAACGTACAGAGAAATTTAAGAAACGGCAGACGGATTACAAGTTATGTATAATAAAAGAGAAACAAACTACCTCAGAGTTCCCATTGACTCCTGCGCAGAAAAATCGTTTCAAAACATTATTCTTGACAATGAATCGGAAGAGAGACTTCACGTTACTTCTACAGGAGAGCGCCATCTTGGTACCGTAAAACTCTACTACGGTGCCTCAGAAGGACCACACTGTTCCGTGATCAGCGCACTACTACCGTAAATACAAAATAGTCTGCTACACAATCATTGCCTTCACCAACGTTCTGCACTAGTCGTAAAGTGACATAGGCAGTAGAATAGTAGAAATAAGTCAGAATAGCCAAATCATAAAAAAAATATTTGAGTTTATATTATTTATATTTTTTGCTATTTTATGACCCATAAGCACTGGTTTCTACTCAACACTTTTTTTTATATCGTAATTCCATATTGTAGCCTAGTGGTAAAAGCATCAGTGTTAGCCTACTTCATCCAATCACTTTATTATAGATCATTCACTCTTTGAGCTGACTGCTCAGTATATGTAAAAGGCAGGGGGTGTGGGAAGAGAGACAAAGAGAGAAATACACACTCAATACAAACACACGCACACACATGCACAGATTTACATATACACTCACCACACGCCCATACATAAAACACACACACACACACACACACACACATACACACACCACCTGAGACCTGTGTCTAATTGAGCGATGTTGTGTCTGGGGCGTTGGTTGCCCTGAGCGTCAGCACGGCTGAACGCCCAACGCCTCTGCCCGGAGCCGTGCGTATGATTATGTGATTATGCAGGCAGAGGGGGGATTGGGTTACACATGCTCGCAGGGCACAAGCAGTCCTCAGAGAAACACTGAGTTCAGACCCTGCCTCTCTCTCTTTCTCTCCCTCTCTGTCCCTCACTCTTTCTCTCCAATTCTCTCTCTCGCTTTCTCCTGCTCTCTTTTTCTCTCTCTCTCCCTCTGTCTTCCTTTTCTTTTTTCATTCCCTTTACCTTTTCTCTAACTCAATTTTTTTCACATATACACACTGACACATACACACACTCATGAATAGACACACAAACACACAAACACACACACACACACACACACACTCACACATATACCTTCAGCACACATCTGCTACTCATTTCTCCCACCTTTGCATCTGGTTGTGTTTGGCAGCCAGCGCTGCGTCAAAATATCGTTTCATATTCATTATTATCTCTTCACCTGGAGGCACTGTGCTGCTGTCACACATTAAAACCTGCCGTACAGTTCTCTTTCTCTCACTCGTTCCTTCTCTCACTTTTCCCTCCTCCCCCCTCTCTCTCTCTGTTTGTGTCTGAGTATGTGTGTGTGTGCGTCGTTCTTTTTCTTTCGGTTAATCACTCTTTTTTAACCCTCTTTTTTTTCAATCAACTTCTCACTATTTGTCTACTGCACTGTTCGTTACTTATTGTCTTATTGTTCTTGCTCCTTCCCACACTTATATAGTCTAGTCTCTTATTGACACCCAGTCACACATGTGCAATCACACACACACACACTTGAACATGCTGATGTAGCCCCTTTGTCTAGGTCTATAGCTTTAGGTAGCACACCCCCTCCTCTTTTCTCTCTCTCTCCCTCTCTCTCTCTCTCTCTCACACACACACACACACACACACACACACACACACACACACACACACACACACACACACACACACACACACCTCTTGCCTTAGCTCCACTGCCTGTAAGCCCAGCACCCACCCAGTCTGTGTCAGAGCCTGTGGCCTCTGGTTCCTGCCCACCCAGGAGAGGTCTGTCTGTCTGTCAGTCTCCATACCTCTACAGCACCTCTCCTTTCCTCTCCTCTACACCACCTCTCCTCCTCTACACCACCCCTCTTTTCCTCTCCTCTCTACCACCTCTCCTCCTCTACACCACTCCTTTCCTCCTCCTCCACCTCTCCTCTCTACCACCTCTCCTACACACCACCTCTCCTTTACTCTCCACCACACCACCTCTCCTCTTCTTCTACCTCTACTTTACACCACCTCCCCTCTTCTCCTCCCCGTCTCCTCTTATCTCCTCCTCTCCAACTCTATACAACCGCTCTTCCTCTTCCGTTTCTCTTATCTGATCTTTCCTCTCCTCTCCCGCTCTCTTCTCTTAAACACCACCTCTCCTCTTTTAAACCACCCTTTTTCTTCTGTTCTACTCCTCACCACTTTCTTTTCTCCTCCTCTCATCTTCTCCTCTCCTCTACAGGACCTCTCCTTCTCTTCTCTTCCTCTCCTGTATACCACCTCTTCTCCTCTTCTCTCCTCTCTTTTCCTCTCCTTTTTTCTCCTCTCATCTCATGTTCTTCTCTTCCCTTCCCTTTCTCCGCTCCCCCTTCTCCTGTACCCATTTTGCTCTTCTCCTCTTCTCTCCTCTCCTCTTCTCCATACTTTTGCTCTCCACTCATGTTTATCTTGCTCTATGTATGTGTGTATGTGTGTATGTGTGTATGTGTGTGTGTATGTGTGGTGTTTCAGTTCGTCATTCATGTGGTCCTGCATCTGAGGCATATAAAGTGAGCATCTGAGGCATATAAAGTGAAAGGGTATATATATATATATATATATATATATATATATATATATATATATATATATATGTGTGTGTGTGTGTGTGTGTGTGTGTGCGCGTGTGTGTGTGTGTGTGTGTGTCAGGCCTACAGTAAAACATGTGGCACTGAGATACAGCATGGCACAGATGAGGCATCACATTCCCCCACCCCCCCCCCTCCCCTCCCCCTCCCATTTCTGGATCTTCTTCCTGTAAATTTGTCAACCCTTCGCATCCACTCCGCTTTCCCAGGCAACCCAGAACAGGAGAGGAGACCTGTAGTGAGACCTGGAGGACAGACTGCAGAGCTGTCCAGCTGTCCACACTGTGTGAGGACCAGAACTCTCCAGAAGAAAAAGCTCAGGTTAGACTGTGAGTGTGTTTTGTTGAGTTGTAAGAGTGTTTGAGTGTGTGCGCGTAAGTTAGTCTGTCTGTGTGTGTGTGTGTCAGGGAAGGTAGTTCTCACCAGCCACCAGTCAAATGCTGGTAAAATATGAAAGTGGCTGGTACATTCTAGACTAATTCACTACTGAGTGGCTGGTGAATTTTATCAATTATTTGTCAGTGGCTGTTAAAGTTCACATTTTGCAAGGTTTATTTCCACCCCTGGTGTGTCTGTGTGTGCACGCATGTATGTTGTGTGTGTGTGTGTGTGTATGTGTGTGTGTGTGTGTGTGTGTGTGTGTGTGTGTGTGTGTGTGTGTGTGTGTGTGTGTGTGTGTGTGTGTGTGTGTGTGTGTGCGTTTGTTTGTAATACCAGAACTCACCCAAAGAAAACACAAATTAAGTCAGACACTGAACTGGGCTTATTACTGTCGTTCAATGATGCTGATGTTGCTGCTTGGTAGTGAGAATAGATACACCCACAGGCACAGCCACTCACTTGTGGATAAGAATAGCCTCTGTTGGCCTGAGCAGGACCCTCTAAAACGCTTCTCCACCATCCCTCTCCACTCCGGACGTCCTGCCAAGGGGTGACACCAATGCCCCCCACCCCACCAACACACACACACATACGCACACACAAGACACACACAAGAAGTCGACAATTAAAAACAACAAACTGTGGGCCGCCCTCTTGCTGCGCTTGCATGCTGAGAACAGCGACCGCCTGTCAGCCTGATGAGTGAAAGCCTCTGCTCTGTCATCACCTCTGATGCGCACACACGCACACACACACACACACACACACACACACACACACACACACACATACATACAGACAGACACACATCAGTAATTGTCCACCCCACTGCCCACAGATTTGCTCCATTCAAGCTAGCCACCCTCTGGCGAAACGTCAGCTTTACAATCCCTACACCCCACATACAAACACTCCATACATACACACATACACTCCACACATACACCACACATACACACACACACTCACTCACTGAAATACCCCTAACTTGTTTGCCACCCACCCTCTATTAAATTGCCCTTTTTCAGGGTCGTGGGTTGGGACAGGGGCCTTTTGACCATCCCCTCAGAGCTCAAGATAGAGAGAGAGGGAGGAAGAGAGAGACAGAGAGAGAGAGGGAGAGAGAGAGAAAGGGAGAGAAAAGGAGAGAGGGAGAAAGTTAGATAGAGAGAAGAAGAGAGGAAGAGAGACAGCAAGAAAGAGAGAGAGAGAAGAAGAGAGAAAAAGAGGTAGGGAGGAGAGGAAAGAGACAGAAACAGAAAGAAAGAAAAAAAGAAAGGGCGAGAAAGAGAGGGAGAGAGAAAGAGAGAGAGGAGAGAGAGAGAGAGAGAGAGAGAGAGAGAGAGAGAGAGAGAGGGGGGCCCAGTGGGTGACGAACGACACCCCACCTGTGATAATACAACCAGGCAGGGGGGCCCCAGGTCCCAACCGCGGCAGCCGGGCCACAGGGGCAGGAACCTGGGGAGGATCGGCACGGCTCTTGGGCCTCTGCCTGGATGTGTGTTTCTGGATGTGTGTTTCTGTGTGTGTGTGTGTGTGTGTGTGTGTGTGTGTGTGTGTGTGTGTGTGTGTGAGTGTCTGTGTCTGTGTTTCTGCACTCACGTATGTGTGTGTGGGGATCACCAGCAGGGACCAGCATC